>JAYRBT010000043.1:2862500-2882488 GCA_036023395.1 Myiotriccus ornatus
AGAAATAGGGTATTACTTTAAGTCACGGTGAATAAATTGCAGGAGAGTTGTGTAGTACAGAAAATGTCAGATTAAAACTGCAGGATTTGTTGTATTGCCCCCGTGGGCCCACTTTGCTGAACACACGTTGCTTTTTTAAGTTTGTTCTTGCTTTTTTACTTCCCAAATTCTATTACTTGCTGTCTGCATGGGTCTTAAAAATACCTGCAGTGAAGACTTCCATAAAATTAATTCCGTGACAACAACAAAAAGAATTTCCTCAGTTCTAAGCCAGCATCCTGAGCAACCCATTGCAGTGCCAGCCTGCAGCACCCTCCTGTCAGCAGGTTGGGTTACAGTAGGTGAGTTTGGAACACTCAGTATATGGTCAGGCAGAATTACAAGCTGGAGTTACGCTTGGAGATCTCAACCACACGAGGGAGTTAAGGAAATATCCCTCTCCTCCCCTCCTTTTTGATCACCTGTTGCTTGTTCCTCATTTCAGCCCCTGGGCTGCATTTGTGAAGTCCCGGGGGGGGGATGGTTTAACTCCTGTTTGCTCTGCGAGAAATCGGAGCCATTAAAATCTTGCTACTTAAAGTCCCTGCTTTTTAGGGACAGAAGAATGGACTTCTCCATCCTGTGCACATGACTGCCAGCAGCCACAATGGCCCTGCCCCTGCCTGGGCTCAAACTGATTACAGGAGCTCATTAATGGGAGACAGAGTCGTTCAGAAAAGAGTAGGAAGAGACACACATTTGAGTGGAAAATGACAAACGTTGTTCCACAGGGTGTATAAACTAACACTTTATAGTCTCACTCCTGAAAAATCCCTAATCAGTATCATAACTGCAGATATCTTTATAACAATGACAATTCTGGCTTTGTCAGAAAGATGAAACAACTGCCACCATCCCTTTCTGACTTGCTGGCAAAGACACTACATTGTGAAAGATTTTGATGTAGCACTCTCAAGTGGAGCATGTTTCTGGCATTATAAGATCAGAATCCGCTATCCCACTGCGCCAGAGTTTCAGAAAGGCTGGCATTGTGACCTCCTCACCCGCTGTTTCATTTCAGCAGAGTCTTTCTCTGAGTTCAGCTCCACCTGCCGCTTAAACTCCTCCAGGGCAGCGCCTGCCTGCTGGGCCTGCAGCCTCTGTACCTCCGTCACCCGCCTCAGCTGCTCCTCCTTCTCCCTAGAAAGTCACAGAAAATTTTCAGAGTTCAAGTATCAAATGAAAGAACAAGTGTGCTGGTGTAAAAGAGAGGCCTTTAACCCGATCAGTTGAAAATAGTATTCAGATTTCAATTTCCTGTCCCAGCTTCTGCCCAACTTCCCTTGGCAGGGCTTTGAAGAAGGGAATGGAAGGCCCGAGTTATTTTCGCTTTCTCCGGTTGAATTTCGCACGCCCAAACCCGTCCTTCAGAGCTCACAACAATACCTCCATCTTCACAGCCTGTGTTGACTTCAATGCTTCACTGCCTGCTGGAGAACCCCCTTTCTTAATCTCACCTTTAAATGAGATTCCATTAACTTAATTTAATAGTAATAATATACAATTAATAACAAACGAGATTTAATTAAATTATACTTAACCCCCCACAATATTTAAACAAACTCCTTTTGACATGATCATCTACTCCCATTAAAAAAAAAAAAAAAAGAACCACAAATAAAAAAATTATCTCAGTGCCATCTTTGCTCAGACAAGGTGCAGGATTATTCCCTGCTTGTCATACCTCAAAACGCAGAGCGGGGTAATGCCTGACATGTGGTACCTTCTTAATCTATTAGAAACCCATAACGCTGTAATACCTGTTCAGCCTTTGCAGATGTTAAACCTCTGTGCAGAGATATTTTACATGAACAGCCTATGCTATTTGGCATATTAAACTCGAGACATCTACAGAAATCGGGCTGGGTTTCTTCAGACACGATGGTTTATCAATAGCAATGGATCTACAATATTTTATGTACACGCACATGAAAAAGTAGAGATGGACGACATGCTGTCACAACACAGACAAAAACTCTGGTAAATTGTAAATATTTAAGAAGTTTTGATGTGATTCCTGAAAAAGAAAGCAACCAGGCAGCGTTTATAACTTTCTGCGACACGTTTCTATTCCCACAGGTCAGAGGAGTCGCCTGACCGTGTTCAGACACACGACGGTGGCATCGCTGGACAAAGCTGGCTCCACCCATGGCTTGTAACAGAAGACACATTCAAACAGACGTGGGGCTGACATTTTCATTTTACAGGCAGAGAGGAAGTACCTCACGATAAATTTCCCATTTTGACGGAAATTATTTCCATATAAAACAAAGACTCTGACACATAAGAGATGGAAAAGCCCAGCTAATTCATCCAGTCTGTCACCTTGCCAGCACTGAAGGAGCTATGCCAGCACTGAGTGAGCCTTTCAGAAAGGTCAGGAAGCTGCCAAGCCCAAAGTTACAGTATTCACATCCTCCTCTGTGGTTTTCAGACCAGACTCTGACAATGGGACAAAGAACATAATCCTACATCTTCACAAAGGGGCAGTTTGCAGAGAAGGAGAGCAGAGTAATTCCATTAGCACAGAGATCAAAGAAATGCCACAAGCCCTGAGTCACTATATTACTGTTTATTTTTATAGGGTTTTTTCATGATGCATATTTTAAAGAAAAATAAATTCTTTTGGTACTTCACAGCTGATGGAATAATTGAGATGTAGGGAGACTGTTCTTTTCCTTACAGGAAAAGGAAAATACCCCTCTTACCCAGCAGAAATGAGGAAAACAGAACAACATCCTGTATCACATTTCTGGTGGTAATTGTTTAGGGGTTTTGGGTTTGTGTTCATAGAAATTTTCTTTAAATTTGCTAGAGAGTATCCATCACATCCACATAGATATGCTTTATTTTCATCAGTTCCATTTCCTAGAGTATTTTGAGGAGGAAGCATAATCTGTCTATTAATCTAAAGTACCCTATTCTCCATTCATTCATAAAACAGTAACAATTACACAGCAAAAAAAAAAACCCCAACAAACCAACATTCCCTCCCCCCAAATCTAAATTCAAGTGGCAAAAAGATCATTTAGGATTTAAATTTCTACCGCAGAGGACCCAAAAGATCAAAACTGCGAGTACAAAACTCCTCCACCATTTCTCAGAATGGGCACAACCAGTGATGCTTCCAGAGGCTGAAGTGCTATGAAGAGTTCATTTATCCATCAGCTCCAGCTGCAAAGGTGTTTGGCTCAGTTATCCCCCAAAACCCACGTGCCAGGGAGCTGCTGAATGCAGATATTTTTAAGTTCACATCTGTTCGACACTGAATTACGGTGAGTTCATCGCTCTCCCCTCTGCCACAACAAAATCCACCTCAGAATGAAGAATTTGTAAGAGGTTAAATTATGTTCTGAGACCCTCACATAGCTCAGCATCCTGGAAGGGAGGACACGTGGTCAGGCTCACCAGCAGAGCTCTGTCCTCGCATGTTACCTCGGAGGGACCACGGAGAGGGGAAAACCTCCCCTCCTTCTCCCCGGGATCCTTAACTCAGCACAAACCAACCTCTCTCCCTGCAAAATGCCTCTAATAATTCCACTGCACACTAGGAACAAAACCAAAAATCAAAGCTTATTCAAACACATCCACACCAACAGGCGTCACGAGACAGTTTTGGTCCAGTCAGGTGGAAACACAACAAATCTAAACACAACGGGGCAAGATGTCAGTCCTCGAGCTCTTAGTGAGGCTCCAAATTTACGCATCTTCTTCCCTAGGAAGATATTTTTATTTCGAAATATTATGACGTAAACTTCTAGGAATCTGGTTTTATGCACCTTCCTTTCTTTTAAGGACTTAACCCCATGAATAAATGCAACATCTCATTACAAGCAGGAATAAAACTTCATTTTTAAGGGATGTGGGAGCCAAAGCTCTCTACTTTTTGTGCACTTCAGATTTGTACAGAAGCTTAGAAAACCTGTACAACAATGGCCCTCGGTTCACAAATATAAGAAAAGCTTCACTTTTTTTCCCAAGACACCAAGCAATGTGCCTTGCATGAAGCACAAAAATATTCACTTTGAAGATTATTTTTTTTTTTTTTCAGTTGGACAAGTTGTGGGGCCCAATACAACACAATTACATCGCTTAAATCCCCTAAAGCTGAGCCGGCTTGAATGTAAAAACAGGGTGAATTTACTCCTTGGCCCCAATTTTAAAAGCAGCACATTCCTTTTGTTTCAGTGTATAAAGGATACAGCAACGGAATCAGGAATCCTACACAGCACAAACCATCCCAGGGAAAGTTGGCTATGAAGTCCAGAGCCTCAATTTCAGAAAGCAGCGCTCTGAAATGTACTGATAAATGGGAAATACAAACATCTTACGTATTTTCTCTTCATGCTTAATCGTAAACATTTGCTTTGCTTCCTAAAACGTTTTCCAAGAGGTAACAACTAAACACACGGAGACATTACAGCGTTGCAAGTCACGTTAATGAAACAAGGGGCAATCCAGGGATTTACAGGAGAGGTTAATTAAACTTGGGATGTTGCAGCAAATGTTGGATGGACCAACATGTTACTCACAGGGTTCCCACCACTCTCTGTACCAAAGCAAGGGCTCACCAACAGCACCCCAGAGCAGGAGAGGTACCTGTCTGGGTCTCAGCCTCTTCAATAAATTAAATTAAAACCCTTTAGACATGAAGTGTAAGCACACCTGTGAACAGAATGGACACACCCAAACTTCCAGTGCAAAAGAAAATTTCAGGAGTTTCACCTTAGTATCTTCTGTGTATAAGCTACAAGCACAAGGACCCATCCACTACATAGGCACATATTTGACTTTGCATAGGGAAATATAAGCTGACCCACAATCCTGCTCCAGATCCCAGATTGCCCCTGCCATGGAGGTGCCCCAGTTCCATCAGGAGTCTATACAATTACAACAATTAACTTGATTTATACCCACATTTTAGCGCCACAACCACTAAAAACCACTCCACACAGCAGACCACTCCTAGAACACCGACTATTTCAACTCCATAAATAACCCATTAAGGCCTAAAGTACCACGTATTTGTAAAAAAGGGGCTGCTGTGTTAGTTTACTGCTACACAAAAACGCTTCAGCAGAAATGTCAAGTCTCTGAAACACGCCAAGAACAACCCTGCTCTTCCTGCTCTACTGTTTTCTGACAAACAGCGATGCTGAAGTGCCAGCTTCGGGCCTAAACACACCCACCCAGCCGTGCCTGGAGAATCCAACTGCACAGGCAGATATTCCAGCACACAACGAGGGCTCTCCTACCACGGCAGCACCCAGACATGTGGAATGTGTGCAGAGCACTTCGGTGTGGAGAGGAAGAAAGACAGTGTGAAGCCACTCAAGCGGAATGAGAACTAAACCAAAGGCAGATCAAAGCAGCGAAGAAGAAAGACTGAAATGTGAAGCTGAAATATTTATTGCCTTCAAAACATCATCCCTATCCTGTCCCTGGGCACTTTAATATTTCGAAGTTGTTAGAAAGCATTCTAACTTGTTTCAGCATTTCAAAGAAATAAAGCCAAAAACATAAAGCCAAGAATAATTCTGTCATTTGCTCCCCAATTTTAAGAATGAGTTTGTCTTTATGAGAAAAAGCATGAACCCACTTATAAATTGTTTACAGTTTGCATATTTTGAGAAGTTAACATCAAAAAGCTGGTCTGCATTCCTCCAAGGAAGCTATAACGATGAATATTTACAATACAATTATTATTTTAAACTACATACTTATGTTTTAAATAAATCATGAGATAACATTAACAACTAAACCACTACTTAAAGCCATTAACGAATTCAGAGTAAATAATACTCCACGTGCATAGTATCACACAGAAGTAGGAAGAATAACGCCTTCCATTCAGAATTAATGGCTCACAAATTAACCAGACACTGGTTAAACACACTAATAATTACTACAACTATTTCTCATTATAATAATGACAGGGTCCTGTTGTGCTAGGTGCTGTGCAAACAGAATAAAAACAGCAACTGGGAAATGATGAATGAGATGTGGCTTAAAAGGCTGGGCCAGTGTTGTAAATGTGGCTGGAAAGGAAAACGTTATAATTTTGACTCAACGCTGCAGAAACTGTCTCCAAGATTTAGATACACCACATATATGAAAGACCACAGAGGCTCAGTTATCAAGGGAGGAGGATTAGAACAGGGATTAATAATCATGGCTTTTCCATGCTGAGACAGCAGCTAAACCTCAACAAGGAGAGCACAGAGGGGGGAATTAGAGAGACAGGTGTAGATAATGGCTCAGGAAAAACGAGACAAGACTGTAATTAAAAGGTGGACCAGCAAGTCAGCAACACATTCAGCAAAGAGATTCATGAGATAGGCAGAGAAGAGGCGCAGAGAAGGAAAGATAGGGATCAGAGAACAGCACTGTGGCACAGAGAGCTGGGGGGAGAATAAAATAAACCATCTGAAGGACAAACTATGTGAGAAATCACCAGGCAGAGGAGAAGAGCCAGGCAAGAAGAATCACTTAACACTAACAAAGCACAGGCCGAGATGTGTGAGGAGTGACAGGGCCAACAGTGGTTGGCAAACCGAAGACAATGAGGATGAACCACCAGGATTAAGGAGGTACAAGGATACAGAACCCATGCAGTTATTCTACTTATTTAAGGTAAATATTTTTATGGCTAAGATAATTGTACTATTATAGTTCAGGATTCAGAGTAATCATATCCACGTTGTGATGGATAATACAGAAATTTAATTCTGAGGAATGATGAGGATCCACTCAGCTCATCCATTTCTCAGGTTGGTGTAGTGGACATGGATTTTCACAATTTTCTTTTCACTGAAAGTACTGTTTGAATGATTAACTTCAACTCCTCAGCGAAGGCTGGTTGTGTCATTGATGAAGCTGAAAGAAAGTTGTGCAAAGTACACAAAAAGTAAAGGCAATATTAAGATTATCAAGTGTAACTGAAGTGGAGCCATCACAATCACCAAGCAACAACAAGGATCAGAGTTTTTCCTTGTACTAGTTTCTGTTTTTTAAGTGACCCCAAAAAAGGTGACAGCCTGAAACATTTCATGCTTTTGAACAATCAGTAATTGAGTTCAATCCTCTCTAAGACTTTCTTTAGCCAACTGAAGGCTTTTCTCATTCCATCAATGTTTTGGGCACTATATAGCCTTGAAATACAATGCACTGATTACAGATAAAAAACACTCATATCAAAGGGAAGCCTTTTGGAATAATAAGGGAACAGTTCTAATATTTGTATCAATTATTTGTATATTCATTTAGTCAATGCAATAGCAATAACCCTTAATTACATTAATTATTAGAATAGCAATTACAGCAAGTATTGAAGTGCCATAGCAGGATACACCAGTGCTTTTCACCTCATGAGGCAACACCTTTCACTTCACAGAGTTATACATTTTCACAGTTGCTATCACCAGAAAGATGCCATATGATACCTCTGTAACCATCTTGAGGGACATGACAGTCCCAGAGACAAGGATTAAAAAAATCAACTGTTACATTCCCTTTTTTTTTTTTTCAGGTACAACTGGAGCTTTCCTTTCGATACATCTCTCATTATCACCAGCAGGTCTCTAGAGAAACTTGGGGGGGGGAGGGAAAAGAAAACTGAAAGGCTGTAAATAGTTAATAGAACACTTCATTTCTGCTTTTAAGCGAGGCTGTTAAAAACAAAGCCCCCCCATTTTCGCGTCCCCCCCGGAGCGACGGGTACGGCGCCGCGTTCGCCGGCGCTCCGGGGATGTTTACAACACGCTGGAAACTCTGACTGCCTTGGCTCTAAAAGGTTTCAGATGCTCACAGCCCCAAGTGGAGGACAGATGGCCGCTTTTCCACTGGTTCTTAGAGGAGGAGGGAAAAAAAAAACCCAACCAAAAAACAACACCCCCCCCACCACCACCAAAAAATTACACATGGCCCTATTTTATAAAGGGTTGAACTATATCAGAACTCCATCAGCCACATCACGTTAGTGCTGGGCTTAAATCACAGACTTGGCTTTTCTTTTCATCATACTGCCACTGTTGTAACAAGACAGCACTCAACATTTTAATAAAAGATAATGATGAACACAATGGACATGAGTATAAACTCTTAATACGCTTTATTGCAACAGTTGGAATTAAAGACAATGCCTGCTCGTATTTCTTTAATTATTTCTGCCTTTAAATAGTAATAGCTTTTCCATTCCTTCAAGAATTCCCTCCACACACAAGTACTTCATTTCCAAGGAAAAAAAAATGGAGTTAACTACAGGAAGACAGCTACACTTAGGCAATTATCTTAAAAATATTAACAACAACAAGCAATTATTCAGCATCTGGATTCAACTTAGAGGAGCAAGAAAGGCAAAAAGAAATTAAAAATTAGCTTGTGGTTAAAGCTATCAGTGCCTTTATTTATTTATCACTGCATTGATGATTCTCAGGCTGTTGTGTTTTTCTGGGTGCAGTGGTATTTGTGACTCACACCACTACAAGAAGCCCATACAAGAGTATTTGAAGAAGCAGCTGTTTAAAGTTACCAAAGGGTTTGGTACAACCAAATCCTCAAGATTTGCTCTAAATCACATCTTTTTTTTTGCCAAAATATAATTTCTATACGTAATTTTGACAAGTCCAACTACAGCTTCTTTTAAAAATGTTGGGATCCAACAACTGCAAACAAAATGAAATTGTTTTCCCTGCTATTTATTCTACCTCCTTCTGCCTTCCATCTTCACATGTTTATTTTTCCTTCCCTTCATCTGTTTCCCTCTTTATTAGCTCAGCAGCAGAACGTTCAACACTTATTTCTCTCGAATTTCTGCACCTTCACTTCCTTAAATTGTCCCTTTTGTGATGCTACAGAGAAAGGAAGAATTATAGAAACACCACGGGAATTCTGCAAGGTATTAGTAACCATAAAGACTAGAAGAGCCCTTACACACAACTTCTGGTGCTAAAATTGGAGGCATTTTTATGCACTCTGACTAAAGCAAACAGAGCCTTTCAGATCAAACCAACACAAGCCTTGACTTCTGCTTTTAGCAAGTGTGGTATCAAAGCCACTCTCCCAAGGCTTTCCAGGGATCAATACCAAGTTTAAAACTGAGGAAAGCTCCAGGTCCATGGATCTTGTGACAGTGTCAGGTAAGGAATGACCCAGAATAACCAAATGCCTGGCAAACCACACCAGGAGATGAGCATTAGAAGCCATTTGAATAAAGAAATGACTAAGGTCATACCAAAAGTATTTCCTTCCCAAAATAACATTTTTTCTCCAACTTGATTCAGTAAAATAAAAGCTCCAACACATTTTTATCAGGTATTTTCTATGAGGCAAAGCCTTGTAGCAGTAATAAATGCACTATGCACAAAAACTGAAATTTAAAATATAAATTAGCATCGCTGAACCACACTCGGAAAAGCCTCCAGAAATAGCAGTCCAGGATGGGGAAGCCCAAACATTGCCACAGCTACACACTGGAATAAGGAAAAGCAGAGAAATGAGTGTTTTTTAAGTCCACAGTGAAGAAACCCCATGGCACCATCCCCAAAGAGAAAATCAACTTCTTTTGCTTGACTCTCACGTCAAGGATACCCAAAGAAAGCACGTGCCTGTACACAAGTGTATTTGTGAAAAGAAGGGTAAATAGTTTTCATTTTTGCATTTTACTGAACACCTACAGGCACCACCTTCCCACCACGGAAAGGGTTGGAAACCTTTCGAACTGCCACCTAAAACCAATTCCAAAACACCTGAAAACTGCATGTGTGTGTTTGAGAAACTACTGGGAAAATCTGCTACTAGATAGGAGCAGTTTTGCTGGTTTCTGGAAAGTTTAGCCCTTGTTTCTTCCCCCCCAAAGAATTTTAAACAAGTTCAGACGAGGGGTAAGAGAAGCCATGGAATAAAAAAAAAAAGAAATAAAGAGGTGTTGGTAGTTCCTTATGTAAACAAACAATTTTATAAAGTGACTTGGAATAAAGCAGCTGCTCAGCATTTGCTCTGTGTCATCCCCACTTGCAAAGGGCTGAGATTTGGCTCCACAAACAGGCTCAAAAAAAAAAAAAAAAGAAAAAGGCAAAGACTGAGAGGAGAAGGTTGTGAATCATCGGACTGGAGATGTTGTGCACCCGTTCCTTGACTCTGCAGCGTTCAGCTACAATGTCTGCACCTCTGCAGGTGGAGTTTCCCTTCATTTCTCCTAATGGGACTTTTAAAAATTTGTTTCCTTGAATCACACTACAGAAGAGAAGAACAAGAACTCAGGAAAGGTGTATTTTAGAAGCGTAAGGAAACACCCATTTGTGTTTGAGACATGCAGAGCATTAAATCAGACCCCATCATCATCTCCAGTAAATGAGAATCATCACAACCATCATTCTGAGAAACCAGCACAAGGTGCTTCTGCACTTCCATGCATGTCCCAGAATGTTAATAATTTAGTCCAAAACCTCTCAGACTCAAGACTGACAAACTGACATCTATGTAGCTGTAAACTTATTATTCCCCATCCCTGGAAGCGTCCAGGACCAGGCTGGATGGGATTTGGAGCAACCTGGGCTAGTGGAAGGTGTCCCTGCCCACGGCAGGGGGTGAAACAAGATGATCTTTAAGGTTCCTTCCAACCCAAACCATCCTGTGATGACTCCAGAAGGGAAGTGGCTCAATGACAACCGTGCTGGTGTCGTGGTTGTAATCTTCAGCAAAATGGAAAATATTTCCCTACAGCCCAGTAAACTAAAAATATGAAAGAATCTGATACTAAAATATTAGCAGAGGCAAAATAAACATATTTAATAAATAAGCATCCAATTCCACAGAGCAAGACATAGGAAATGTTGTTGGGAGCTGTTCTGGATAACAACATTGTATAAACTCAGCAATAAAATTTCTCCAGCAACAAACGGGTACGGATTTTTTTTCTTATTTTTCTGTTTTACTCCACTCAGCTTGTACTGTGACAAATTACATACCTCTTTATTTCCTACTCCTCTGCTTAATAGAAGAGATAAGAACAGCAGAGATTGAGCCTATTTGCAGCCGACTCTGCTGACACATTTTATGCAACCAAACCACAGGGATTAGAGAAACAACCTTTCCCCCCAAGTAATTGCAGAGAAGCTTTTTAAGAAAACTTTGTTCTCGTAGAAATGCCATTTAAAGGACATTCTAGAAAAACCCCTTGGAGCACTTCTTAGAGTGACTTTTGCTATTAGGCAATGCCTGTGACATGCACTGCAGAAGTCAATATGAATTTTATATCTACAAGTCACCACCAACAGTTGTGAGTGTTCGAGCAATTCCTTTGCAAAAGATTTGGGTTTGACAGATATTTCTACCATGAACTTCAGAAGAGGAAAAAAAAGCCTTCCATAAATTGTGTAAACTCTCTTCTGTATTGAAACTGTGGCAACACAGTTTTTTCTTGAAGGGAAAGGTACTTTTAGAAATGTGGATTTTACTATTCCACACAATGTCTCAAATCACTTTCATTCTGCATCGGTGTGGAAATGTTTGAAACTGCAATAGCACTGTTTGCTGTCACACCACTGGAAAAATAATGACGGTAATAATAAGAAAATCCCACTAAAATGTCTGCCACTTCCCTTTCCTTGTGCTTGCAGCTCACCAGCTCCTCGAGGTATAATCCTGTGGCCATTTCAGAATCAAAGTGCATTCACATCAAAGTAGTTTATGAGAAATCACTGATGCACCTACTGGGTTCTGAAGTGCAATTCCACAAGGCACCGTTTCTATTGAAGATGCTGAACTATATTTTCACCCATCTCATGCAAGACTAGGTTGTTTTCCCAACATTTACTGTGTCTGCCTTAGCCTGTAGTTACTTAATTTCATTCTGACAGTAGTCAAAGAAATTCAGCAAAATAAAGCATTTTTACATAAGATATTAGATCCTATGAACTCATATCAATAGCAAGACACTGTTCAAAGGACTAATTTTTGCAGCAGTGGATAAAAAAGAGCCATAAGGAAACCATCCATTTCTGCCACAATAAATACCACTGCTTCTTATCTATTACTTACATAAATACCCTATATAAGCAAACACATGAAAAAAAGCCTAGTATTGTCCAGAAACATTGGTGCTGAACTAATGGCTTGGCTTCCAGAAAGCCACCCCTGAAGGATCAGCAGTTCCTCCATCCTGGGCACGTGAGTGTGTTCCCAACAGCCACGTGCACCAACACACCCCTGGTCAGGAATGCCCAGAGACCAGACCCAGAGGTTTGGCACCAGAGCTGAAATGTAGAAGAACCAGCCAGGGGAATAAAGGCTGGGCTCAGACTAGGGCACCATATTTCTGTAAATACGATATTTTTCATCTGTAGGAGCACAAATCCACCCTGATCAATCTGCCAACTTATGTTTCCATTTAGGCAAAAAACACACGTGGAAGCTGATTTTTATTTCTATTCCATTACCAAATAATTACCTATTAGAATTACTAATTCCATTACTAATCTCAAAATTAACCCCAAATCCCTGCTATAAAACAGCCAAAAGAGCAGCACTATGGATTTTTATTAAAGAGTGAGCTACCTCCAAAATGAAAACATTTTCCATTTAAATTATGGGAGTTATATATGGTTATATATTAGAAAGCTCTACCTTATTTTCAAACAACTTGAATCAAAAAAGTGAAATTAATAAAAAGAAAGCGTAAGAGAAACAGAGTGTCAAAGGACATGGAAGTGAACCTGGGATAACTATCCTGCAATAGGAGTGGAAGCAGCCTGCAGCAGAAGACGCACTGAAAACCAGGAATGGTATTAACCACTTACTGTAGGGGAAATAGCAAATGAATTTTAACCTGCTGAGCAGTCTCCAGGGCTCATTTTTAACCTGCTGAGCAGTCTCCAGGGCTCTTTGATCCCAGGAGCTGATCCATCCCCAGATTTGGCCCAAGGACCCACTCACACAAAGCACAAGGTTGGGACCGGTCTCTGCCAACACCATCTTAATTCGTGGGCTCTAAAACTTCAGCCTCCAAACCCTCACTCAAACTCAGAGCCAAACCTAAGCTTAACTACAGCCAGGGAACATCTGAAATTAAAGTTCAAACCCCCCAGCACGCTCACCCACTTCACAGATACTGCCTGGAGAGTGTTTACTCTGCACTGAGAGCACCCACATGGGGAATCCATCCCGAGCAGCCCGTGGACCGTAAAGTCAGACTGATTTTATTAACATAAGTAAGTGCAAACTGACACTTTATTTGAAAGATGTGGAAGAAAATTAATGCAACTTCATTATCAGCAAATCAGATGGTAAAATACTAAAAGATTAAGTGCAGTTGATAACAATTCAATCTCCCCAAAATTATAAATAATAGTCAGTGTAAAGAATTTAAAGATTAAAAGCTGGAATTTTTATTAATGTCTGTAGTGATTTAAGATAGTCTCTATTTATGCCAAATACCTCAGAGATTACAGAAATAAAGAAATACAGACTTCAGCTCTGTGACTTTTATTGAATAAAAGTACCTTCACTTGCCTCTCTCAGCCTAGATAAGGTACACTGTAATATTTAACTGAATAGTTTTAGCAAGCAGCTCCTGGTTTGTTTCAGAATAATCTGTTTTCCCTGAAAATTATTTCCATAACTTTGAATTTAAACGGGATAAACACATGGAAATAATAGTATGGATAATCAGAAATGGAAGCAGCACAACAAAGAGTCGATGTTGTCCTCTGTGTATCTGCTGTGTGTAAACCACTCCCCTGATCATAAAACATCAATCTTGGGGCATTCTGATTAGTTTTTTAATGTACAGGGTTGGCAAAAGAAGCTGTACCAAGTTAGTTAATAAAAAGTGTCTCCTATTTGCTGCAGACACTTCTCCAAGCCTTAGATCCATGTGAAAAACAAGCATTCACACAAAAAAAGTGTCGTATCATTGAGGAAAAATCCACATTAGAGTGGTAATTTATGGATATTAAGTTAAACACAAAGTCATAGACATCATATGCTACATCAATTTAAAATATCATTTAAATAAGGACATCTTTCAAATTTATCCCTTTCTCTAAAATAGTCCCAAGCAACAAGTCTTTGGATTCACTGGAAGTAAATAATCCAAACTATTCCGAATTGAACCCATTTAAGAGGCCAAGAGCAGCTGACATCAGGAGCCTCCATTCCCACCACCTGAAAGTCAACACATTTGGGTGATTTGGTTCTTGCTTTCCCTTTTTTTCCCACTTTTCTGGTCGACTGAGAACCCCAAAGATGCAGCTTTACAGGGAGGCCCATCAGATGGGACAAAGCCTCAGTCTGTTACATAAACGTGCCTGAAAACCCCAGGGGTGGTTCAGCAACTATTCCATATTCACTTACTTCAAAGTCTCTTCCAGTTTGCGGATTTTCTTCTGAGCATCCCCCCTTTCTTTATCCAGATCGTTCTGAATGACATTAATCTGCCATTTGAAAGAAAAAAACCAGCCATGTTTTAGCTAAAACAATGCCACAGTTCAGAAGAAGTGTTATTTTTGATTCTAAAAACTATTTGCCTATTTCTTTCGCACTGACGCAGAGAACCATCTATAGATTCCTAAAATTATGTAAAATGCTAAAGGAGAGACAAGAGATTAACAGATAAGCATGAGCCAGAGCTACTTTTCTTCTCACAGTGAATATTATTCTCTACAATAAAGAAATATAGTAATTATAGGAAAAAAAAGCTACTTTTTTTTTAGGTAAGTAAAGAAAAGCATACAGAGACGTGCCTAGAACAGTGCCATGTATTTAATCTCGAGGGTGCAGGGCTCCTACTTACCACCTTGTGAACACCCAAAGCCAATCACTTCTTATCGATTCTTACAACAATAAAAGTAACAAATGTAAATATCTTACATAAACATCCTAAAGAATAACTACTAAAACAATAATTATTATGATGATGATGATAATAATACTCAAAAACAGATACAAGAATCTTTGAGTTGGGCAACCTCCCAGGAGTGGTGCAAACCACGAGTTTTCATGGTATCTTCTGCCAAAGGCAGACGAAGAACAAGAAGTTTGTATTGCTCTAGGATTGCTCAAGGAACAAGGTTTTTCTCCACGAGATGGGAAGCACGGGAAATCCTTTATTCACTTGCAGTCATTTGTAATATTGCACGCTTTTTAAGTCACAGCAATAAAGAAATAAGTGTTCTAATAAATGTATAGTCCAAGGAAAAACCAAATTCAGAGGTTCTCTGCTGTGAGCAATTCCCTGTGGGTGTTCACTCCAGGATGGCCTGAACACTTAGCTGGGTTCCAAGAGCCCCCAAACCCACGGGTTGTCTATCAGAGTAGAGAAGGTATTGCCAAACCTGGCAAATTCTATATATTTGACAGCTGGCTCGGGAATGGCTCTCAGGAATAACCTCACTGTTCCTACGCTGAGCTGAGTGTTTGGAAAACAAGCAGGGGATTATTTATAAAAAGCAGGTGTTTCCTTGGCTTGTAAAGCCATTTAGTCTAACTGGTTCCTGATTCAGCAGATAAGCACCTTTAATCAAACAGTGACATTTAGGGTTACTACCTATTATTTGTTTGATGTTTAAGGGTCCTCAAAGCAACAGCCACTGCAGACTCATAAAGATTATCAGATAATGGGTAGGTTTTCAAGTGAACAGATTGCACCAGAGACTTCATGATTCCTTTACTTGAAGGCAAGCTTGTGTTAGTATTTTATGGGCCAATCTATCCTGTTTTATGGATTTATATCCATAGATAATTCACATGTATTTTTCCTCTCCTCCTTCCTCAAAGATTTGATTTTGAGAACACGATTACATCAGAATTTATGAACAGGCAAACTGCCTGTAAAGTTATTTATAAAAATAAAGGTTCTGCTTCCTCGTTTACAGAGTTGCAGCTCCTCTTCTCCTGAGATCCAACCTATACCTGCCCTGCCCCAGCTTCATCTCCTACCTGGCACACGGAAACATTACCAGACATGTTTAATCTGTACTTATCTGCAGAGGAAGTGATGTATTGCTATAAACCAGAGTGATGCACTGCAATAAATCAATGCCCACTTTACCTCAATAACCACAAGATACCCAAATTATGCCAATACATTTTTATTTCGACCTGCAATATTACTCCAATCCCGGATTTTTCTTGAGTTCAACATTCATAAAAACCCCATGACTTGACTGAAGAGACCAACGTAGGCAAGGTTTAAACCAAAGCAGATCTCGGAACAAAACAGGGGTTTGACTTCAAATCAGCAGAAGGGACTAACTCAAACCAAAACCCCACTACAATTCATGTCACAAATGCTATTACCAAGTGACAAGTAGCTCGGATCACAATCCATTATTTCATGTTATAAATTTGCCACATTTGGAAGTGACATGTTGGAGTAACACATCCTTTCAATTAAACAGGCATCTGAGCACCCTCTGACTGAACACGAGTCACACACATAATGTCACTAAAACTGAAGTTTAATTTGAAACCTACTGATGTTTAAAGCCTAAAAGAGCAGACAGCATTTGCAAAGTGAGTTAAGATGAAGTGGTTTTGATGAAAATTACGTTTCCTTGCTTTAAGTTTCTGATGTAAAAGCAATGCATGTTGACAATATATAGAGAACACGTGGAGAAGGATGGAATAGAGATATATTGGGGGGAAAAAGTATGAAAGAACATCTGAACACTGACAGGAGGCCAAGTTCCATTCAGTTCATTATCTTTTCTCTAACAGCAGTTGGCATCAGCTGCCACCAAAGGCAGTGTAAAATAACAGGACAGGCTTCCAGGGACAATTCTTTGGGAATGCCTTCCCAGCCTGAATCACTGGGCAGCAGATTCCTAGGATCAGAGGTGCTATCTCTGTACTCAAATAGCCATCCTTAAAATCTTCCCTGAATTTGTCCCATTATTTTTCCAGACCTTGTGAAACGCTTGGATTCCAAATTTTACTCCTTTGAGAGTCTCAGAATTTAAACTTTTAACTTCTGTACAGACCAAAAATTGGCAACGTGCACAGGATGGTTCATTTTCCTGCCAACATTACCTGTTTCTCATACACACTCTCCCAGTGAAGTTTGTCCTGCTGAACCTTGTATTCTTGATCCTGCAAAACAAGTGTGTATTCTAAATAATCCAACCACATTTTTCTTCCATTTCAAAGCAGTCAAACACACACATTTGCTGTTACATAGAACAGCCCAAGAAAATTAAAAAACCACTCGATATCATCATTAAAATATTCTCTGACACACAAAAAAAAATTCAACCAACAGCAGGTAACAAAACTACCTCAAAAGACAAGACTTGTGTTTTCTAAAGAGAAACAGCAGCTTGTTTTCCTGAGCTATTAAAATGCCATTCTGTACTATATCAACTGTGAAATGAAAGACATTGGGAGGAGAAGTAGATGCCAAAACTCCAACAGGACTGATACATGATACAGATGTGGAACTCATTATCCTCAGATAGGAGGATTAATTTAAATGCCTACAGGAGGGCAGAATATTGAACTGAACTGTTAAAGAGGGACAAAACTGAAAACAATTTGGAAACTTACTTTTAAAGTGTTTACAGTTTATGATAAAAAGAAAAGGACATTCCTCATTCTTTGTCATGTTTCTCTGTAATCCACCAATACACAATTCAACTGTTTCATTCAACATGTGAATTACAAGAAACACTCAAAAAATGTCTGTGGAAATTCTGCCCTTACCTCTTTCAGTCCCACTTTTAAATCAACCTTTAAGCAAAAGGTGACAGTTCATGTATTTCTATTAATAAAGCACAGACAAGCAGGCACGTTTGAATATAAGGGCATTTTAGGATGGCTATTGAAACATTTAAATCACCAAAAAAAAAAATAAAATAAAGGGAGAAAGGGTTGGTCAGCCTTTAGCAAAGTCAGGGCTCACCCTCAGCTGTTGCTGCCTTTGGTGTTCTGATTCTTGCAACTGTTGCTTTAACTGGGTCACACTCCTCTGTAATTCCTCAATCACATCAGATGCCTGCAGGGATTTAACAGAAAAAGGGATCTTGGGGTTGCACTCCTCATTAGCTCTTCAGTTTCATCTTTTGCATCTTTAAATTTAATTTCTCAAAGCTGCCCAAAATTGGGAAAAAATTATCAACTTGGGAAAAAAAACCAAAACACCTGTCTGAGTTTACAGCTCTGGATACATCACTTTGGGCCCCCTGGTGAACTTAGAAATGGGTGTTGAAATCCTCTGGCATCCAGAATTTTAACAGAACAAACCAGATCAGGGTATTAATTGCATCTTATCTGAATCAGCTGTGGAATTATGAGCCAAATTTGGGAATGAGAAATCAAATTTCAACTCCATTTGAACGTGCACACGAGTAACTCCGAGAACTGAACAGGTACTCATATTTATACATAAGCATTATATTCATATTGAGGAGACCCCTTAAAAATGAGGCCCATTTTCCTGCCTATCATACCTTAGCTGCAGAGAGAGCTTGTTCCTGCTTTATGAGATCTCGATCGACATCAAATTTACTTTGTAGTCGCTGGATGTTCTCCTTGTACTCCTGCATAATGTGGTCCTTGTCTTTCTGTAGCAAGTTGTACCTACAAGGAGTAAGCAAAGAGAATATGGAAATTGCTTTCATATTTTGGCACTTCACCTGCTCGGTATCAGCTCTGCAGATCCTGCACTGCCTGCCTGTGCCACTGCTCTTGTCACACAGCTCATGAATAATGGAAACACAACACCCTCCTTAGGATGGTTGGATGGGTCAGTCCAAAAGGAGCTGGACATCAATTAAAACGTTTTCATGGAAGTTTTTTTAATGTCAAATAACACTCACAGCGCTCTCGGAGCAAAATGAATAGCGTTTGCTCTTGGGAATTCCACGTTTTCGGTGTTAAACTGGCAAGTGTTGTTTAATTACCTTGCTTTGAGTTCCTGAAGTTCAGAGCACAAGTCCTGGTAACGCTGCTCTGCTTCCATCTTCTCCTGAGACAGTTTTTGATGGAGCAAATGACTATTTTCAGCCTCCACGGTCAACTGCTGGACACGAGCCCCCAGCTTTTGGACAGTCTCGTTCTGAAAGAACAGGTCAGGTTGAGGAAACCCAGAATAAGTGAGGGAATAGTCCTGGTGTTATTCAGTAGCCTGGAGCAACAAGGTTCTTTGGTGATCCAGAGGCACAAGGGTTACAACAGCAAAGCTGTCATCAATCATGACAGGAAATTCTGTGTTGTACACAAAACATAAATAAATCCTCAAAATATGGATGTCTATCCCCCCCCCTCAAAGTAACATGTCTTCTCCCTTAAGCAAAACAGTAAATGCAACTCATTTTTAAATTGCAAATCTTTTAAAATGGAAGAGAAGACAGATTTTTATGGAAAACTGTAATGGATGATAACACACACAAAGGATTTTTAGACCTTCCATTAATCTAATTACAGCGATTTCCTTTCAATAAATCCCATCTATTAAAAGCTGCATCTTTTTCCTAGAACTTCATCTCCTAATGTAAACAAATTTAAAAAGGAGAAGAACAGGAACAGGCAGGTAGCATGAGACTACTCTGCCCCTTCCCACTCTTCCCTAAATTTATGGTAACAGGCACGGAAATGAGAGAAGGACTCCTCAGGAGGCTGGAGTCAGAAAATAAGCCCCAGCTGTCCCTTCAGGATGTGCAGATCACAGTTATTTTTATATTAACAAAAGCCTGAAGATGAGGGAAATGGAACAGAATTTTCACCCACGGTTAAAGTAAAATAAAACCCCAAACATCAGCCACCTGCAGCCACTGCCAGGGCCATGAGCCCGAACCTCACACAGGCACAGGGTCACCCGAGCTTAAAATATTCCATGACCACAGCAGAGCAAAGTTCTGCATCAGTGCAAAGCCAGATGCACAGAATGTTTGGGGTTGTTTTTCCAGTGGGGGGGAAAGGGGTGTTTGGTTTGGGTTTTTTTTGTTGTTGTTTGG
>JAYRBT010000043.1:2882862-2914980 GCA_036023395.1 Myiotriccus ornatus
AAATGCTTGGGGTTTTCTTGTGTTTTGTTGTTTTTGTTTTTGTAGCAGTTTTTGTTGTCTAGTGTTTGTTGTTTTTGGTTTTTTGTTTGTTTTTTTTTTTTGTTTTTTAAGGAAAAAAATAAGACTCCTGACATATCACCAGATGTCATAACTCCTCCCTGGCCCTGTGGCCCTCAGGGAAGTTCATATTTGTGCACAAACCCCTCCTTATGAGCTCTAGGGCATTAGTTCAACTGTTCAGCCCATTCCTCTCTCTGACAGCACTGGCATTCCTGACAACATGAAACTCTGAACAAGGAAACTCTGAAATACCAACTGAAAAAAGAAATAAAAAAATCAGGAGACAGAAAGAAGGAGAGGGAGAAAAAAAAGAAAACTAATTTCCAGTGACAGTCTAGTCTTTCATCTTAAGCCCTGCCTTGAACTCTACCTTGTTTAATTATTAAATCAGAAGCTGCTCAGCAAGATCTGTCTAGTTCTGATGGTTCTAAAATTCAATCTTGCTGACAGACTGTGTCCATTTTTCTCTGTATTTACTGTTACCTATGACATGATCTGAATGTTAATTTTTAAATTCAACATTCATTAATAAAGGAATAAATTTTGTTTGACATTGTCTTTTCATTCACTCAATTTTCTTCGTGCCTCATCCTGATAAAAAGTACAGGATGCTTTTTTGAGGTTACTAGTCAATTTTTAGCTTTTTGCATCATTTATATAAACAGCACAAAATCCACATTATACCTCATTACATGTTTATAATTTTTCAAGAAAGGAAATGGAATAGATTAGAATAATCAATAATTATTTCAGAGTTCTTTTTATGCGATCTTTAATCTAACAAGCATTTGCTCATTCAAAGAGAAGGTGGGTAAGTAAAGAGTCACATGTATCTATGAAAACAGATCTACTATATAAATCCTTTTTTATAGTCTACAGACCTACAGAAACACGAGTTCTGCAAACTTGAATCAAAACCAGTGAGAAATGTTACAGTCAGTCCTTCATTACAAATATATTTCTCTGTAATCCTGATTGAAGGGCTGTACTTTGATTAATTTTATCTGGGGGAAACAATCCTTGGCTGGATTGGCTGCCAGGACAGTGCCCTCTCAAAGGGCAGGATAACTGCATTGCACCATCAAAAATAAGCATGTACACAAATCACAGAATCATGGAATGGCTTGGGTTGGAAGGGACCTTAAAGGGATCTTGAAGATCATCTGACTCCAACCCCTGCCACGGGCAGGGACACCTTCCACTATCCCCAGCTGCTCCATCCTGGCCTTGAGCACTTCCAGTCCACTGGAACACAAACCCATCGAGTTTGAACGCTGAAAAGGACGTTTGCCACTGTGAGATATTGACAATAAAACTCACAGTGGATTGTGTCTGCTGCAAATACTCCTCCTTCATCTTGTGGAGCCGGGCGTTGGTTTCCTCCAGCAGTTCCTTCATGTCCTCCGTGTGCTTCTTCTGGATGTTGAACTTCTCCTTCTCCATCTCAGCCACAGTCTCGTGCAGCTGCATCAGAAAAACAGCACAAAATGATGAATGGCATCGAAAACTAGCATTCATAAGTATTAGTTTACTGTGGAATATAAACAGAACAACTGGAAAGCCCAGGTGGTCACACCTCTGTCCTTTATAACAAGACTAGAAAGTTTTCTCACTAAATAGGTCTATGATTCCACAAAGCTGTGAGAAACATAAGCAAGTCTTTTAGAAGTGTATAGAGGGCATAACTTAATCCATACAGAATGCTAAAAGACATACTTTTGCCATTCTCTAATATTCTAGTGGAATGAGATGATCTTTAAGGCCCCTTCCAAACCAAACCACTCCGGATTCTACAAGAAAAGCCCATTTAACACTGAAGCCTCGAGGTCTTCAGCACAAAGGACAAGATTTATGATTTATCTCTTAGAAGGCAAGAATTAAACCCAACATCATTTCCAGATGCAGGGCTGTGAAAAAATTAAATTACACAGAATTCTTCATCTATAAAGGGAGGTGGGTCTGCCCTTTTTGTGACCCTCCCTCTCGAGTGGGGGAAGCCAGACAAATCCTGACAATAATCTGGACAAAGGTGATGCTGCCTCACAATAAACATGCTTTTCCCCCTGCTTTGCTGCTGTCTTGAGTTTAACAATGAATAAAAATACGTGGAAGAATTCACGACCCACTGCAAAAACAAGAGTTCAAAGGAATCACCGTGGCAGCAGGTAGCAGCAGGTTTACCCAGATTAAAATTCCATGTCAGGTCAACCAGAAATAAACACTTCCCTAATACATCCAGAGACTTGCCAGGAGGCCAGATGAACCCCAGGCACAGGGTGACCAGCTGGGTGGGTGTGGGTGTGCAGGCATCAGCAAGAAGAGGTTTAATTACTCCAGGAAAAGAAAAAAAAAATCAAAATTGGCATAAAAAACATCCCTCAAAGTAACAGATTCCTTATATTTATTTTGTTGAGTGACAAAATGTATTATATCAGATAAACACTGCAGGAATCTGTCAAGAAAGCAAGTACTGTTCGTTACCCTTTTCTCCCACTCATTGTTCAGGGAGTCATTGCTTTGCTCACACATCTTCTTCAGCTCCTCAATCTGCTGCTCTTTGGCTTCTCTGACAACTTGGGACTCACGAACAACGGTCTGAACTGTTAAAAATGGGAAAATAAACAACCATTCGAGAGATACCTTTGGGATTGTTCAGTGCTGGCAACAACCAGTTTACGTCAGCTTTCCAACTGACCCGACTTTCTGATTTTTTTTGGCTCTTAAATACTTAATGCATGAAAAGCTTTAAAATTTAGCACTTTGTTTCTGTGTCACTACAATTATTAGAAGGTGTTCTCTATCGTTTTCTGTTTTGTTTACAGGCTATTTCAGAGTGAGTTTTCCTTCCTGAAGGAATAAATATACATCAGTAAAATTCCTTATAACCCCCCAAAAAATAGGCTGATTTCATGAGCATCCTTAGGTGAAAAGGTTCTTGTGAAGGTTGAATGCTAAATATATAGAAGAAAATTAAGTTCCCCAAGTGATTGCATCGAGGATTCACAGTCTGACAGATTTAGTGGAAAACAAAGCAGGTACATATTCATTTTTCAGAAGTGACTCAGGAGTTTCACTTTCTGGCAAAAGTGAGGGCAACTCAAACACAACCTGTTCCAGCCAAGAGCAACCACCAACCCACTGAGAGAGGCACCAGAGTCCTTGTTGGACAAATTACTTTCCCAAGGAGCAGGAAACAATATACATGGAACACTCTCCCTTTTGTACATAGATTACCAAACTCCTGTATTATTTTACATTGTGGTTTAGTCCATAGTGTAAAAGGACTCCAAGGAATTCTAAAAGAAACTAACACTGAAAAACTGCTGACAAGCCACACTCAGGCCAAGTTTTGTCCTTATGACATATTCAAGACTACTCATGTTTGAAATCTCCTGCCGCAACACTTTTAAAAATAACCCACTGTGGTTTGATTAAAATGTACTGAATGCATAAAGAAATTAACTTTGGGCCAGGGATTCCAAAGAGTTTGAAGTAAGTGGTCAAAATACTTCAGCACCATCAAAGAAAACTTTTTTTGGTGACGCTCATAAAACCTGTGTTAAATATAAAAAGACCACACGCCTCCTGGAATATGTGGGTTGGAAACAGCAAAGGCAACTGGACAAGCCTCTCAAAATCTAAAGGAAAAAATTAAGTGAAGACCTGCAAGTGAAGAAGAAAGGGATGTCTGAAGGAGGAACACAAGCCTACAGCCACAAGACAGTGCAGTGCAATACCACCACATAGAAAACAGCCAGAAAGAGAAAAATCACCTTTTTTCTCCAGTCTTCTGATCTCCTCTTCAGCTTCCTTTTGTTTCTTTTTGTGGGTGTACTTCAACATCTCTATCTCATCATTCTTTCTATCCAAAATCTGCAGGGACAATTGAAAGTATTTTCACAGAAGTTCAGAAAACTCAAAACTACAGCCAGTGCACAAGACAATACACCCTGATCTCTGTCCAAGGCACTGCCTTCAAGAAGTGCTCGGGTCGTGCAGGACTAAGCGATTAAATCTAAGTCATTTTTCACAGCTCAGACTGCCAAGTCATAAACAAAGCACTGTTGTAGATAAACGTAGGCAGGAAGAGGTTAAAAAGGAGTTTCATGTTTTAAGATGGGTCTTTTTGTTTCCTTTTAAGCCTGGGCAAACCAGTGTTGCTCTTGGTGAGTGTGCAAGTTTGATGGTGCTACTACCGCAGAAAAGATTTCCCTTTTTCATATTCACACTGTTTCAAAGCACCTAAAATTCTCTGTAGGTTGAAGAAATATTGAAGTAAATTGGTCAACTTGATTACACTCTTCTGTACTTCAGCAATTGCAACTCCTTGCATGGATTCCAAGGAACAATGGGTTGGAATAGAGCAAGTGTATGAAGGTAACTACACCCCCATTTCTGCACAAGCTGATCCTGGAAAAAAACAGCTCAAATATTTGCACACTTTGAGATAGTATTTTAATTTAAACTTGGTGTTTAAGATAAAGATTAAAGTCTCAGAAATTTTATAACAGTGCCCCAAATCTCTTATCCAACAGAAGCTTTCATCTTAAAACAATATTACTCCATCTGCAATAAACGTTTTGCGTCTTTAAAGATTAATACGACACTATTTAACCTTTTCCAAAATATCCAACGTTATTAAACGACTTCAAAAGACGGAATTCTAACATCAGTTAGAAAGGGCTGACAACTCAAGGGATGAGAAAGCATTTAAGCTATTCCTTATTCTCACAGAGCTGTTTCCTTTCGGCTCCCAGCTTCGCTCGCTGGTTCTGCTCGCAGGCTTTGAGAGCAGATGAGCCAAACATGCACCTGACCAAATATTAACATCCTTCCAGGAGGCTTTGATGTGTCACAGTGTTGTGTCGACCGACTTCCTCCGAGGCTGTGACTCAGCCTTTAAGAAACAAAGCAGAGGTTGTGAGTAACGCAGAGCTTGCAGCGGGATCAGCCGTCGGGATCCCGACGCCGAGCGTTTGATTCCCGCCACGTCCCCGGGATCAGAGCAGTTCCAGGGGCACTCAGGACCTCGCAGGATTTCCCCCCACCCCGTGTCTAAAACGTGGCATTGAAAGTAAACCACGTGGTCTGGGACATCCTTGCTGTGACCTTCCCAGAAGTGGTGCCGTGCGACACAGCGGAGACAAACCCGAGGGAACCCACAGAGGTGGATCTGGTGTCACATCGGTGCTGAAGAACGAAGAGCCAGGTCAGGTTTAACGACACAAAACCATAAATAAAGGGCTGTTTAGTGACCAGGCTTTGCTCTAAGACACTGTGTCAAAAGGGAGACAGGAGAGCAAACACTACTCCTGCATGAGCAGGAACATATGTGATACACTTGGGGATTTTTCTACTGTTACATTTCGCATTTTGTCCATAAAAAATTATTTGCTCTCGTTTTTCTGTAATACAGGTGCTCTCTCTCCGAAAGAAAATTCTGGAGCTTGTGATTTCATCACACAGAAGTTGTTGGGCTGGTAAAATTGGTTCTCTTGTTCAAACAAACAAGTGGCCTCGTATTTTCCTTTGTTTTCTTCCCATGTTTTCCCTTTCCTAGGTTTATGTTACCATAGAATACTGCACATTCCTATCAGTTAATGCAAACTGTTACCTACAGTCTGGCTTTCAATGAACATCAATTGCAATTATGGAGAGTTTAAAGAACAACTGCTAATTATTGATGATAATCATATTCCCTGTTATTAATACATTGGTTTTGGAAGAAAATACAAACATTTTACCTTTTGAACATCAGCATGGTGCTTCTGCTGTAATTTCAGTTTTTCTTCATGAAATTTACCTTCTGTTATTTTCATTTTCATTTCCAGCTTTAAAAGCAAAACCAGAATAGACAGACAATTTAAATAAAGAATGAACTACACTAATGACCTTTACATAAGTGTTAATCTGTCTTTAACAAGGCAACAGGAAGTCACAAATAACTGCTGAAAACAATCTATATTCAGTTTCTCAATATTTTCATATCTGTTTGATAAAACTTCTACAAAAGATGTCAACCTAAAATATTTATTTAGAAAATTAATTTGTAAGATGTTTTAGTTGGCAATAAACACAACTGCTACTGCCTAAAATAAGCTATAGTCCTTAATTTAAATAAACACTTCGGAATAAAACCTGTAATATTTGTTAATATACCAAGTTTGGTAAACTTGCTCTCATTCAGGCAGGTGTTACATTTATACAAAGAACGTCCTTCAGCCCAGATGCACGTTTGTTTTTGTTTGTTTTCCATTATCCATAGAGCTCACATTATAAACACATTTCCTTTTAAAGGTGATTTATAATGGGATTAAGGACTGGATTGTTAAAATACATTTCCTGTTGTGTTTGTTCAAAGCAGTGCTCGAACCCCCCCGACACAATAATACATTGACAGTTCTTACTCAGAGTCTAAGTTTGCAACTCTAAAGTATTTTTAAATCTCTCGCATGTTTTCACAAGGACAGGTATGACAGGAATTTGGTGTGCCTCGTGTTTTCTAAAAACCAAAAGTGACACCTTGAGTTCAGATTTAGGCTATTCCACTTCCACATTTATTAATTTCTGCTGCTCAGAAAGCAGAGAGGACACAGAAGCGTCTCCAGACAGACCCCAAGGCCCCTCTCACATCAGAAGGGGGGGACCAAAACCCCTGGAGTGAGGTCCCAACACCCACCAGCACACAACAAAGTGGCCTCTGGCCAACTTTGTGTCCTTCTGGATGTTCTGGGAGCCCATGGAGCTGAGGTTCCCCCACCTCAGAGCTGGACACTGGACTTCCATCACCATCCAGCTGCTTTCAGCTCTCCCTTTTCATTTGGCTCAGCTGAGAGCCCGACTGGTAACGCTCTCAAGTGACCAACTCCCCAGGAACCAACGCGATTCCCATTCCTTTGACTAACCACAAGTTGCCATTCCAGCATGAATCTTTAACACAGAAAAACCCTGAACACAGCACAAATTCTTAATTTCTTTTATATGATTCATTTGTGTCACAGATTCATTGTGAATTGAAAACATCACTGCTGTCATGACTAGAAAACGTGAGCTACAAAAATCCAAGATGACTCAAAAATGCAAGATGCTGCTCTGTAAACACAGAAGACTCCTCAAGAGCTTAAAAGAGAAGGAAGACCAGCAATTTCTTTCCATTTCTTGACTCTAAACCTGCTTATTACACCACAGATAAAGAGACCTGTCTCCCAGCTATTTGTACACAGCCTTATGCAAATTAATGGGGGGAGAAAAAAAAGTTAGATTGGCAATTAATCCAAAGAAAATAAATCATATTCTCAGCTGTCAGCCACCTCTTTTATCACCCCAAAATAAGCATCATGATAAAAATGCATGTTCTATTCGTGAAATCTACGCATATGCATATATGAAAAGAAATATATGCATATATCATTCCAACAAAGTGACATTATAGAAGAAAATCTTAGTACCAGGTGATGAATAAGTGTTGATTTAATAAAAAGAGCACAGTAATCCACTTCCAGATAGACAGCTTGTGAACATTCCATAAATAAATATGAAGGTCTTGTAAAAACACAAATACTAGAAACTAAACATGAAAGAGACTCCAATCTGCTTGAATTACATTAAAAGCTTCTGAATTACTGATGTACAGCTACTGCCCCCACACAGCTACCAAATCCACACAAACACTTTACATTTAAAACTCATTAACGAAGTGAGAATGTCTTGGCACGGATGAAAATTAATCCTTGGTGGGTTTGTATCAGCTGAGAGCTGGGCTTGGTTTTATTATTCCATCCGCTGAAAGAACACGAAAGTAAATCAAAAACCTAAAATTCCAGTTGGATTAAACATGGACATGGATGTATTTCCAAGTGCTGGTGATTGTTCTCACAGCCACAGGCTGCTGTTCTCCTGCAGGTTGACAACAGAACTCCCCGTACTCAAAGCTGGTTCCCCCTTCTCATTAATCTTCCACTTAGCACCACCTTGCACTAGTTCTCATCAATTTTAGCTCATTAATTCGTTGCACCACTTCCACCAGAACAGCCAGCTCTTCCATTCTCACAGATTTTGGGGCTTCTTTCCAAAAAGAAGAGCTAACTGCAACCAAACAACAAACACGAAAAATGTGTTCAAGGCACAGAAGTCGGTCCTGAATGATGCAAACCCTGTGGTAACAATATAAGATTCATTTTCCTCTGAACATTAAAAATAAAATAATAAAAACACCTCTTGCTTGAAAAATCTCATCTTCTCATCAGCTGAGGGCTGAAAAAGTGATACCTTCACAAGCACTCAGGGTCCTCAACTTCTATAAATTTAATGAAATTCTGAAGTTTCAGCACCCCAGACACTTTCCTGCCCCATCTGCTTCATCCACAACTTTCCTAATTTTGTCCCTTCAAGACCTACTACATAAAGAAATGGGAGGAGCCCCACGTTAAACTGAAATTCAGTAGTTGATTTGCACGTGGAGTTTTCAGCTAGTGTTAAGAGGAAAGCTGTATTTGTAAAGAACTGGTAAAAAACAAAACTAAAATAAAAAATCTCCCATAACATTTACATTTTCTACTGCTCCATAATTCCAAGGCTCACATATATGTTCATCACAACCTCTGGAAGTGTCAATTTGAGCACTCGCTGTAAAAACCGGTTTAAAAATCCTACACTTCTTTAAAAAACTGCTGGAAAAACCAGAAAACCTGAGGACACCACCAGTGTCCTAGAGCAAAGCCTGGAGTACTGGTTTCACTTATAAACGTGCTTTTGGACCCACCCTTTCTGCGAGGCACATTTCCCATCTCACCACATACGCAGATGAAAAATTAAAACGAAGTCACGTAAACACACTTTAACCGGTGATCTCACGGGGGCCGGGGCGAAGCAAACGGGCGGCGAAACGTCTCCCCTTCCACTGCAACGTTGAGCACGTTATTAAACACTGATTTCGGTGTTATCTGCTCGAATTCAAACCGCACCAAGCTGAGGCTGAGCCCGTCTGCGGTTCCCAAACGTCCGACCTCGTCCGCTCCGCGCAGCTCGATGTCCCGCCGAGCGGCGCTCGGGTGACTCCACGTGCCGCTCTTCCACGCGGTGCCCTCCGCGCCTCAGCCTGCCTTGCTGGTTAAACTCACATCAAGAAGCAAAATGACCTACAGCAGCACCAAAGACCTTCGTAAGTTTTAGGGGAAAACTGAGAACAACAACTCGGAGGAGGCGCTCCCCTCGCTAGACGCGGCTCATCAGTTTTTACACCTTTTATCACCAGTTCAGAGGCAGCAGAAAATACGAGATTTCTGGCACTTTCAGACAAGGGAAAAAAACCACCAAACAAGTAGATGTTTAGCTATAGTTGGGAGGTTTGAAACTATGTATGAAACGCAGCCATTGCTGTTGCCTGAACATCATTCCTTTGGATTTCTGTCATTGTTTATCCTCCTCACAAAGAGTATGAGGCAATTAAACCCTAAGGCCATGTAAACAACACTGATGTCAAACATCTGTGCTGTCCCTGTTATTTAAAGCCATGGAGGGTGGTAGCAGCAGAACCGCTTTTATGTGCCTCGTCACACTTTCTTCCTCATTTGAAAAACAAAAAAAACCAAAAACAAAACCACCCAAACCAGTAAATAGTCACCTGAAAAATGGTTTTTCATCCTATCACTGCCCTTTCATAGCACAGGTTAGGTGTCAGGAAAATTTAATTAACAGCTGTCAAATTTAAACTGATGGAGTCCAACCTGCAGCCACCATAAATCTTTCAGGGGTGGGGGGGAAGGTGATCTCCCCGTTTCTCATGACAGGAGACAAACATTCACCTCGCCCCCGTTTACGGAAATTTGTCGAAATATTTAAATACCTGATTTAAGAGCCACTCAGCGAGCAGGTTAACAATGTTAATCAGGGATAGCTTTGAACTCCTGCCCACTGCTCACCTGTCTTCATTACAGGGCTCGCCCTCAGGCCAGAGGTGGCATCTTGGAGCTTTAACATCCATCAGAGATTTCTTTTTTCTGGGGGGGGTTATTTGACAAAATAGTACTTGTTGCTTTTTTTTCCAAGCCTATGAATATGTGGGGGAGGGAGGGAGGAAGCGAGGAAGGGGGAGAAGGATGTAAACAATAACTGAGAACTTCAAAGTAAGAACTAACAATGTAGAACAATGACTTGTGTATATCTTACAGTGCACGACAAAACTTATTTGTCTTGGTGTTGTGCAGCTGCTGAAAGAAATCAGTGCACAGCACAAAGCTTTGATATTTTCATAGAAGAAAAAGGTTCCTTAACAAAAACATCAACAAACAACTCCAACTTTCTACTGAATCCTGTTTACTCAATTTTCACATGCAGGGTTAAAACAATAAATATTGATAATTTATACAGTGCTTTAAACCATCCAGGAAGGCCAAGGCAGGAGAGTCAAGATTTATTATAAAGACATGCTGACTTCAGACTAAAGTAATTTGGAACAGTGTATCTCACATCATCATTAACAAGCTGTCTCTCCTCGTTGTGTTATTTCTGTATCATATTGTAGCCTCAAAAATTTTTATGATTAGCTTTGAGGTATATTAATACTTTCCACATTTTACAGCCAGAATAACCACCTAAATCTTAAAAAGAAAAATCACTGGTGTGAAAAAGAAAAGGAAAAATACTTCATAACAATTTACTTGAGTAGAAATTTCTACAGCAAATGTAGATTTTAATCATATTGGAACTAATCTTCTGATTTCAAATGGAACTGCTGAAAAGTTTGTGCAGTTTACAGGATGTGGGCAAAATACCGTTCACTTCCAATTTCAAATAAATAAATTTACGACCACATTTTGAAACAGCACATCATAAACCAACAGAATCACTAACCCAATTCTGCACTGAACATCATCAATATTTTCATCCAGAGACGGCCTGAAAGAAAAGCAGCATCAAACAAGTGGAACAGCCAGAAATCAGAACGCAAAAAGCCCCTTTATAAACATGGCATTTTGCCCAGACTCAAAGGTCCCTCCACAAAAGTCCATGTTTATGATCTGGACTATATTATTTGACCTAACAAACATTTATAATTCCCTCCACGGATCTAACCTTCTTTGTATCTTTACTCTTTAAAAACACTACAGCTGCTACTTCCAGCTGCAATATTTTTTACAGAGTATTCTTTAAAGAGCAACTAAACACTCACTTCAGTAAAAAATTAACCTCATATTATTATCCCATTTCAATACACACTAAGAATGAAAGTCTTTGTCCTAAATCAAATCCTACCAGCTTTCCCCATCAAGAAAAACCTGACTTTTGAACTGACACTGAAATTAGTACACAAAATAATTGAAAGGACAATTGTTCTCATTCATATGTAAATGTCATTAGGCTCTTTCAAGAGAGAACAATGTATTTTTCACAGATTCCCAAGTTGAAGGCAGTGGGAATAAGGAGAAATGCTCTGTATCCCAACAACTGCGATAACTGGGAATGGTATTTTTATTCCAAAGGGTGTTTTATATAGCTAATAAACATAGCATGCATATTAGCACTACAACACATCATATCATTTAACAGCTTTATTGGAGTGGCAAGTGTCCCACTTGCACACAGAGCAAGTGCATCTGCCCCTAGGAGCAGACACTGACACCAGCAAGTACCAAAAAAAATTCAATATATGGTTAGAAGTCATAAAAACCTACACACAGGAGTAAATTATGAGATGCAATTCCATAAAAGTCAGCTCAGAAACGCAGCAAACAATCTTCAGTTGTCAGCACTGAAGCCTGAGCCCAGTGGAACCTTGTGAACATTCAAAAAATCATACAGACTTCAAAGGCATTTAGTAAAATCTGGATGTAACAGTAGATACTACTCGAAAACTTCATATAATTCTGCATAATGCTGAGCCCAGTGAATGAGCCTGAACACACTGAGTCAACAACACTTTTGCTCCCCAGTGTTACTCCTCTTTTTTTATGTTGTGTTTCAGCAGCTGCTGAACTTTTTAAACTCATTCTTCAGCATCTCCTAAACCAGCCACTAAAACTGCACTCTTGCCTTCCTTTCACCAGTGCAACACGTAACCATAACAGTGTACAGCACTTTTTGCAGTCAATGTCTTTTCTCCCTTAAAAATCAGGATCTACACATATGAAAAAAAAATAAAATAAAAAATCAAATTTTCTTCCTCCCTTTTCTTTTTTTTAAAGGGAGAGACACTTTGAGGCAGAGATTAATCATGCAGCAAAAGATTAATTCCCAGCTGCTTGGCAACCATCTGGACATTCTACTGGTTAAAACACTAGTCTGAATTGCTAACCTACCCCTTTGATCTTTCTCAGTGTCTCCAGCCCATATGTGCAATAATTAAAGACATAGTTCACAAACTATTGCAAAAAAAATAAGTAAAGAAAGAACTGTGCATGTACATATATATCTCCATAACCAGCCTGACTGGTATCAGGAATTATAAATCACCAGGCAGTTTAAGAAAACATGTCTCATCCTGACATACACTGGATGTCTCACACCAGTCTGGCAATAAAATAAGGTTTGGGTTTTATTACATTACATTCTGAAGAGTTATCAAAGCAAGACAGGATGTGACTTCCTCGCATGGAAGACAGCAGACAACTTGCACGTGGGTTTTTTGGGGGGGAACAGGACATTAATCAGCCAGGAATCATGTTAACAGGAGTCAGGATTGCTGTGATTTTAAACATGAACTAACAGATCCCTGCTCAGCGATTACTCGGTGGTGAGAATCAGTTTAGAAGTGGATTCCTCGTATAAATCAGGCACTGCACTCGAAACAGACACCGGGGTTGTGGATAACTCAGATGAACCAGAGAATATTCATCACCACAATGCACACTGCTTGGAGTGTTTTGAAGGGGAAGTAAAACAGTTCAACAAGAATATTCACCAGATTTAAAAACCTTAACAGTTTTTACCCCTTGGAAATCAGCGTGACATTTATGAGCTGGAGAGTGACTTGGACAGCTCCAGGGGAACAGGATGACAAAAAATGGGGGAGAAGAAAGGGAGAGAAGTGGGAGAACAGAGAACTGATCACCATCTTCCACAATTGCAGGGACTGTTGTCTTCAAGTGTTCCTTTTCTTCTCCTAAAACCCCACCATGATGACACCAGCAAGTGTTATTCACCCTCCCTCCCAAGTCCTACAACTTTCTTTCCTCTGCATTCTCTGAATGGCCCCTCTTGGGGAAAATCTCTATCCCAGCCCTTATGCAATTTTCTCCCTTTCAATTTACAATCTCTTGCCAGATAAGTGAGAAGCCCAGTAAATCCACTGCTTTCAACACCTTAAATTCAGAGCACTTTCAGCCAGGCCAGGACTAACCTATAACATCAACAGTGCAGATTTTATCTCAACATAAATATATCACTCCATCCCAACACTTTTGGTGCAGTAAAACCACGGTGATCTTGATGATCTTTATAAACAAAATTGGTGTCATGCAGCAAATGGGAGTGCTCGTTCCCAAAATAAAAGGAGAAAAACTTAACTAGAGATTACAGAGATAAAGGTTCTAAACAGCTTTTTTAAAAGGCTGCATCTTAAAGATCAGACTTCTTGAATATATAAAGCCCAAAGAAGTTTTCATCTTACTTCTGGCTCTTAATCCATGAAGATGAATTTTCAGTGGGGGGGAAATTCTCTGCACTGTGTGTTATCTTACACACAGATCATCTCCCCTTTTCCCAGGCATGTTTTCCCTCTTCATTCCTCACTCCATGAAAGCTGGTGGGAGTCATCCTGCAGGTACCCTGCGTTCTCCTGAAAACTCACCCAAAATTCCTCCTCCCTCCAGTTGCACAACCCTTTAGCCTGGACTAATTCAGTACACAAGAGGCTGGAAAAGAACCCGTCCAAAGACATCATCACTGGATTCCCAGAAATCAAACCAGAAGTGACAGGAGCACAGTGATAAGTCAACAAAAACATTGGAAACACTCAAGTGTTGCCAGTTAACCCAGAGAGGTGAAGCTTCATAAGAGTTATTACACAAAGCACTGAGCTTGCCAAAAATTAAATTAAGAGGTGGTATACAGCTCAGGACAAATTTACTCCAGGTATTCATTATAACCTGCAGTTTAAAATAATGAAGAGTGAAAATGCTTTCCAATGCTCCTCAGATGTGTTTAGGTTTCGTTTGTTGAGATAAGGTAAATAATTGTCTTTGCTTACAAAAAGGAAACCAGAAGGAAATTGAGGGGAAAAAAAATGCTAAGAAAAATTAAGATTGATAAAAATTAAGAAAGAGGACTTCCTTAAAGGAACACCAAAACTTCTTTAAAGGATACATCAGATAAAATAGTGATTTGGGAAAGGTCAGCAAAACAAGGTGTTTTATTAACATAGTTCATTCTATTTTCTCAACCCAGCAGAATTCTGTATTTTAGCAGTGGCACCGAATCTGTTTTTCTGAAAAAATCCCAAATCAGACCTTTCCCTTTCCCCTCCTCCTCCCCGAGGAGCTCTGGGTGACACTCAGGACGGCCAGAGGTGAAGTTCAAAGGGACACTTTTTTGCCTTTGTACCAAGACAAGCCACCACCATCTGCGGTGCTTTGCTGTCCTGGAAGGGGATCTATTCCCTTTGTGTTGCATCCTCCTCGTTTGAACCCTGGTTTTTCAGCAATGACCACTTCCCAAACCGTTTAATCCACGTCAGAAGGATTTGGTGAGGAGATGACTAAAAGCCTGACGCTGCTGCAGCTTTCCCAGGGCTGTGATGTGGTTATCACTGCACAGGGCCATGTGTTCAGCATTACAGAGTCTAAACAGGTGCAGGAATGGTTTATGAACAAAGGTCTAAAGGTTAAAAGCAAAAAAAGAAGAAAAAAAAAAAAACCACCACCACAGTTATCCTATTTTATGTTCTCCTGGTGTACTACAAAGAGGTTGAGAACAGTTAAAGGTTTCCCCCAGCTCTTTTGCACAGCTCTACTTTTCTGTTAATGCATCTCCATTCTGTAAATGAAAAGGCTTTATTCTTAATTGAGCTTCACAAGCAAAACAAGATGAAAACACATTTAAGTTTTCTAGTTAATAGCACACACATGGTGATTGGGAAACACTGTCTGTAACCTTTCCAGTTCAAACCAGCACCATTAGCAAGAAGTCCTGGATTTTTACTGTGTGGTTTAGAGGATTTTTCCACTGAACCAGCAAAGTATTAACTGGGTATTTTATGCAGCTCCTTGGCATGCACTCCTGTTTATTTAATTTGAAAATATTGTTTAAATGACAACATTGTGCTTTCAATTTACTTATTTTCTGGGCTATTTTCACATCTTATGAAACCCTGCCTCATCCTGAGGCACTGGTGCTCTGAGTATTGTCAGTGCAAAAGAACAGGCAGTGTTAGAGCAGAGAAAGTGAAAGGATTGTGCAACTGCTCGTTTGAGCATCCAACAAGGCTGCCAGGTAGCAACATAAATCATTTCATGTACCTTATTTTATTAACAATGGAAGCAAATCAAATTCACCCTCTCCTTTATCTCTGCTAAAGGCGCCTTCTGAAATGTCTCAAAAGTAACTTTAGGACAGTCCCAACTCATAAGTGTTGAATTTGGGGGGTTGTTGATTGTTTTTTATGACTGGTTGGTTGGGTTTGGGCTTTTATTAATTGTTTTCCTAATGCATGTTGAGTTTCCTTTCCTGCCCATTAATTCATTGTCTTTCAAAAAAAAAAGATGTTTTAAATAAACTGAGTAGTTTTTGACAAAGTATCATAGGCAATCGACTTCCTTAAGCCATGAAAAAGGTGAAAATGACCACAAGATTTAACTTTTACATACATTTAAAGCAAAAAAATAGGTGTGAGAGACTTAGACAGACAAGCTTTGACAGAAATCTCCCCAATTCACGATGTTCCAAAGTAGTAAAATAAAAATCCATGTGAATAAAAGAGGACTGGAGCTCAATGAGGTAAATATAGAAATAATGTAGGTCCTAACAGAAATAAGGTCAGGGTCTGCAGATTTTTAAAGGTATATAGAAACTAAATAAAAAACCTCACTAAATCCAGGGTTTCACTGCTTCTGCTAAAAGGCAGTTTGGAAAATTCCTAGAATTCAAACTTTTCTATTCCTTCCAAGGACCCCTCTATGTGCTCAGAAAGTCTTTTTTACTCCCTAATTGGGAAATACATTAAGTAGTTAATGAAAAGCCCTGACACTTGAGCAAAAATTCTCTTCCATGAGATTTCTGCTGCTATAACAAACTCTTCTAAGTGCCCAATTTCCAAAGAAAATGCCCCAAAGATTCCAAGGCATCTCACCTCTCTCTCCTGTGCTCGAAGCAGCACCTGCTGGTCATGAGAAGGCCTTTTCCCCGGGCCAATTTTAGGTGTCATCTATTGAATGAGAAAGGGTTTAAAACAACTTATTAAGCTAAAAACAGCAGCTCCAAGTCAAATCAGCCCTGACCAGAAATTCCAAAGTACAGAGAATGTTTGTTTGCTTGCCTTTAGGAAACTTAAAAGGGAATATAAGCACCTACCAAAGACCTTGGCACGGGTTTCTCTCGCAAATATCTTGGGTTTTCTACCTGAAAAAGGAGTCAGAGAAAAAGAGTCATCATGGGAAAAGTGTCCTGTTGTATCTTACAAACAGTGAGACATCACAACTACACTTACACAGCAACTGCATCACCCAAAAGCAGCACAGGAGAGATTTCAACGTGCCTTAAGTGGAACAGAAATAGGAAAACTTCCTAAGAGATCACTTGGAGCACTTTTCCCCCCAAAAAGCTTTGTGGCTGTAAAATTTCCATCAATGCAGATTGTAAAAGGCTTTGGCACCTACAGACGTGGCTTAGGCAAAAAAAGATTTCCAGCTTTACTGGATACATTTCCCTTGAAATCAGCGTAAAGCTACAATCAGTTCACAGATTACACTGATTAAAATCCAGGGTTTTTTTAAAAGTTACAGTTGGGTGCATTGAAACAACTGCCACACATGTAAGTCATAGCGACAAAACATAAGGAAATAATTCATTAGCATGACTGTGTAATTAAAGTAGCTCTTAATCACTATTTTTAAGAACTGAACACCATTGTTCCCAACCCACTTCCTCTATCACACAGCTCTGTCTTCCTCAGTCTGTCAGAGAGGAGGCTCGAATATCACATCACAGAGATGCCCCCCCCAAAAAAAAAGCTTTGAAGGGTATAACCTTGTAAAATGCAGCACTGAGATCTGGAATAGGAATGTGATTGCAATACACATTAAAAAAAAAGAGACTAAATGTTGTAAGATCAGGTTGATCTACGAGGCATGGCAAGTACATCAAATGCCTGCGCTTTCTGCAGTGCTGTTAAATAAGTTTGTGTGCTGAATTTATCAGAGAAAAAGAGGCTTAATCCCTCTGAAATTTGAATTTGATGCAGTGCTATTCAATTCCTGTCCTCAAAGGTTATGTAGGATTTCTATACAATGGGGAAGAGTTGTCATATTTCACCCAGTGGTTGTAGATGTTTGGCACAAATTCCATTTCAACGAATTATTATCTATTATTTTAACACTACGGGCTCAAAGTATAAAAAAACCCAGTCATTCAACAAATAATCTATTTATCTTTATTGTCAATGAGTTTGCTACAGTTACATTAAACTTTCTCCCATACAGAATCCAGCAGGGAGTGAAGGAATCCTGCCTGCACCTACTGCCACAAAAATTAAGCATTTTGGACACAGAAGAGACTGGTGAGGAGAAGAACAGAGGAGCGAGATCAACATGGAGCATTAATCACAGTGGAGGGGGAAAAAAAAAAGATATATGGAAATAAAAGTACAAAAATTCTAAACTAAGAATTTTGGTGTCCTACACATTTGTACCTGGCACAGTATTTTCCATTTTTGCTTTTTAAAAGCTAAAAATCACCATAAATATTCACAATTAATCCAAATCGTTTATCTGGCTATGACATTAAGCTGTTTGCAGTCTTCAGAACCCACCTAAAAAGCTAAGGTAGATCCTACTTGTTGGTGAGAAGGAAGGAAAATGTGTCTCTAATACTTTGCACAGCCCAAGTCTTGCATTTTTTGATTTTGTAACAGCAGCCATATGTGCTTTGAAGTTAAATGTTCCCACTTTGTTACTTGTTGTGGATTATATCCACTTAAACTGATCTGTAAACATTTAATGCCTCAGCATTCATTCTTTTCATGCTGGTCTTCTGCAAAAACTTCTTGTTCTCAAAATTAAACCACATTAAAGAGGGAATAATCACAATAAAGAATGCCCAAAAAAAGGAGAAAAAAAAAAAAAGCCTGTATTTATGAGAAACATGCAAATCTTAAAATAATAAGCAAAAGGTCAAAGACAAGCCAAAATACATATGTATGAAACTAAAGGACTGCCATGAGAAGAACAGTAAATCACAGGGTTTTTAAAAACAGGAACCAAACAAATGTCATCATGAAAGACATCTTCATTTGAACTAGAATTGAACTCTAATTTGTAAATGCCACTTCTTAATAAAAATGGCATTCTGAATTTCTTTGTGGAAAACGTTTTGGATTCCCCTCTTCTATTACTGGGCAGCCAGACAAGAAACCACGTTTCCCTTTGTGAGGACTGACTTCTGGGACTTGAGGACTCCCAAGCCAGAGCTGTGAAGGTGTTGGCTGACCAGGTCCCCATCACTTAACAGAAACAATCTACTTCATGAAAACACACTTATTTTCCTAAACTGAAAAAAAAAAAACACCAAAAAAAAGTGGCAGAAATGTGCATAAAAACACGAGTCCAAAACAATTCCAATTTGAGGCAAGTCAGTCATGCTTTTTAACTTAGCATTTTCAATTTCTGTTTATTTAACAATCCCTAAAGTGGTCAAAACTAAGCATTTTTGAAGTACACAAGAAAGGCACCTATGCAAGCAGTGAGTGAAGCACTGATAAAAGTAAACTGATATAAAATTGTTCCCCTCAAAAGCAAGGGCAGTGCAGGAAAAGCACAATTTTGAGCTCTAAGTATTTCCACAAGACTCATCCTCAGGACCTCATCAACATTTCGTCTCTCAGGATGAAAACAGTGCCCAGGCTTTATATCTGTGCACTAATCACAGCCCAGAAATTTACAGCAAATCCTCAGTAAATAACACAATAATGACAACATTCATGTCGTGGTTCCATCCCACCCCTCCGAAATCCCATTTCATTCTTCGGAAGATGATTATCAAGGTCTAGTCATGTTCAGTAAAGCACAACTGGAGCTTATTTCAGCTCAGTCACAGAGGCAGAAAGTATATTGTATATATTAAAGATGCAGGGAACAAACCCCCCACCTTTGGCCTTGCTGCACATCCCCCCTTAAGCTTCTTCAGAGACAAAATGGGATTGTTTTCAAAACAAGGATGGCAAAAACACACATGAAAGAGTTAAGAACACTTAAGACTTTGAAATGGTAAACAACTAAACTGAACCTTGGCCTAAATTCTTACTTTAATCTGACAAATCCAGCCAGCATGTTCCCCACAGAAATAACTGCTGAGTAGCTTCAGGAAATTCGAGTAAGGACATTCTTATCTAACATCATAATTTGTAGGGAAGTTCACTTTAATGCTGCTTCTGCAGTCTTAGTGGAAGGACATTAAAGCACATGAAGATTGTTTGTCAGCATGGAAGTCAAACTGATTTTTTTTGAAGTCCCAACACCACTTGGAGTTCACTGTGGGAAAGTTTTTAGTGTTGCTGCCCTCCAACGCCACAACATATACAGTAGGTATGTTTATAGTAAGCAGACAGGCTGAGAAACCAAACAAAAGACAATCAAATGGTTTGCACAGAAATGGCTGAGCTTAACTAGACTGGAAAGACACGGGCAGATGTGAGCCAAGTCCATGGAGCAGGCACAGCCTCCTCTGCTGCTGCTGCTGGAATTCCCAGCGCTTCCATCTGCCTTAACCCCGTGTTACATCCTTTCTCCAAGGAAGGAGAGCACAATGCAAGCCCCTGACAGCAGAATTTCTTTGGTCTCAGTCCTCCTAAACCCTTCTTGCATTTCCCACGGTGAATCCTTCCGGGCAAGACCTGATGTCCAGGTTCTTTGTGCTGCACATCCCACACCGACTGCTGGGAAAAGCCAAAGAGTTAAATTCTTGTGCTGGCTGAATTCCAGTGATGAAAACTCATGTTCTCCGTGATAAAAAAAACCCCTTTGCTATTTCCCCAGGGTACAGTCTCTTTGTATGCTTTCTGCCTAAAATGACGTGCTGAATTTCCTGGGACGTTTGAAAGACTTGCTTTGTCACACCTAAAATTGGTTACAATTCAGTGACAAATCAAACTGCATCAGAAGCACCATGAAATAGGGAAAGAGAGAGACAGACAGAGAGAGAGGCAGGTCAGGTGAGAATTTGCAGGGATTTAATTCACTGTTGGTCCTTTACATAACTTCAATTTTTTTTATCCAAAAATTATGTTTCTCTGCAATCTCAAAAGCTCAACTACAAAAGGGGAAAAAAAAAGGAAAGGAAAAAAAAAGGTAGTTTAATTCCATTATCCAAAAAGCTTTTTTTCCTGACTCTATATAAATTACATTTCACAATATTTAATTATTTTTTGAGGCAAACAGGAGATGGTCACCTTCCCTTTAGCTATGAGTGTACTAGATTTGCAACAACATGTAGAAGTTCACTGACAGCTGTTAATAAAATAAGATCATTGAATCACAGAATGGTTGGGATGGAACAGACCTTAAAGCTCATCTTGTTCCAATCCCCTGCCATGGGCAGGGACACCTCCCACTAGCCCAGGTTATTTTTATTATGTAATAATATAAAGAAGGACAAAGGAAGTTCAAAGTAATTATATTTGTCCCAACTCCTGGCTCTGCAACTTATCCCTTAAAACAGCAATACAAAAGCATTTCTTCTTTTCTACATTACAAATGCAACTTCGAAGCATAAACACTCAATAAAGGACAGTGGCCACATTTAGATAAGAGTCAATAAGGGCTAAGAAAAAACATTCTTTTATAATGTATGTAAAATTAGCTTACATTAGTATTCCACATACAAAAGGCAAATGCATTGCACTCAAAACTCAACTTTTAAAAAATATTTACTCATGCATGACTAGAATCTAAAGAACTTGAACAATAAAATGCTTGATAATGATAATCAGGAATGTTGCAAGGGAAAAGCAAAATTTCTTTGATTGCTCATGAGAAGCAACAATATGAGCAAAGTAATGCAACAGCCTTATTGTCCTGCAGAAAACGTTATTGCTAATAACAAGCTTTGATCTCTCTGCTGAGAAAAGAAATCTGAGTAAAGAAATCATAAAATTATTTCCCAAAAGTTATCAGAGTACTTTTAGCAATGCTAATAATAAAAAAAAATCTCAGCCACTGATTTGGGCATATCATAAACACTGACAACACATCCACTCTGTGACCAGAGCTTTGAAGAAGAGGAAATTCAGAATATAGTAAAGAAGCAGGAGATCAAAAGATAACGGTAAAAATAAATTAACAGTTTATAACTGGTCATCATAATCCAGCACAGACCGGGAGAGTGAAGGTTCAGCAGCAACTTGCAGCTGGAAGACACCAAGGTTGTCTCACCAATATGTGAAGCACTTAGATAGGACTTCTGAACAAAAGCAGAATCTCCATATTAACTTGCTTGAAATAATCACAGCTTCCTAAAAATCACAAGGATTCTTACTGAGGAAAACCCTTGTATGAAGACCTGCATAACCAAAAAACCCAAGGCAAGTTAGCAAAGCTTTTTCAAAACAGCTGTTCTTTACCCTGGGCAGCTCAAAGCAAAAGTCATTCTGTATTTCCTTCCCTACCTTCCCCCACTACTGAACTGTTCTTTTGGGTCAAGGGTCTTCTGTATCTGAGGTGGGATCACTCGTAAATTAAGTTTCCTGAACAGTTTGCAGATGAGACGGGCAATTAAAGGGGAGCTGGATGCTCCCATGACACTGTAAACCTCACAAATAACAGCAGCCACATCTGACACTCAAACCTTCCAGGTTCCAAGGAGCTGCAGTCATTTAGTGAGATTTTTATTTCATTTTCAGCAACGACATGTTCTTCTTTAAGCATGACACTCTACTTAAAACTTCCTGACCCTTTCAGAAGCCACTGGAGGCCGTGATCCACAGCAGGGAAACACTCTGGAGCAGCAACCCCTCACAGACCTCTCTTTTACAGCCTCAAATCCTCTTTGTCAGGTAACTCCCAACAGGTCTTATCAGGCAATCAAAGTCTCTCAGGAGCGACTTGTTTAATTACCATCCCTGGAGAGGAGACTTGAAAACCTGATTTATGTGTCGCAGTAGCCAATTTGTTATCCAAGAGAGCTCCTGTATCAGCAGAGGATCATCACACTTTAATAACCATCCACTATCAACCCAACATGATTGCAAACTGGAATTTCAATTAGAAAAAGAAATAAAATACAAATAAAATTACAGAGATAAGCAAGCAGGCAGATCAACACCGATAGGAAAGCGTTGGATAGAAAGAGATTCTTTGTCAGCATCAGTGGGAACAATTTGTAAAATGGCCACGAGCAAGTTTTCCCCCCTTAAAGCAGCTTTAAAAGCTCAAGGTATTACAGCTATCTGCTCCTATAATCCAGGTATTTATGCAGCCCAAAATATCCAAAATCTACAAGTGACTGCTTGCACCTTTGTTTCAGACACCTGTTTGTAGCTCTGGCAAGTTGGAGCTGCTGCTACTGAGGATCCACTTTCCCCACTTTAGAAAGCTGCAATTCCTGCAAAACACACTGATCTAAGTCTGGAAGTGCTAGAAATGGTTCTTGTATTACCCTCTAAAAGACAATTCATCAAGAAACAGCCTCAGTTCCTACCAGAGTAAGATACGTGGTTTTGACCACTCATCTGATTCATCAGTAACCTTATTAAATACAGTAAGTTTATTATAACTTAAAAATGAGGCATTTGTAATGTTTTCTTCTCAGGATGACATGTTCTCATTAATAACCATTCCAGGCTTCAGCCAATTCATTTCTAAGAGACTGACTCCCACACCAGTTTTGTTGACTGAGCTCAGAGATGCAGATGACATTAACAAGGAGCTTCCCCATTTCAAGTTAATAAATAAAAAATGCACTCAGTTTGCTTTACCCCAAGATTCCAACTATTGAGACGAGCTTCGAGGTCATTGTCATCCAAAGAAATGGTTTTGTCTTGATGATCATCCTGGAACAGAAAGAAGTCAAACAAAATATCAGAAGAGCTGGTGGATACATAATTTAAAATAAAGCTTCTCTTGGGCTTGGCCATTCCTACACTGCATTTCCTAAGAGTGGGACAACACCTCTGACAGCTTTAATCTAAATAGCTCAGTTACCAGAAGAAAGGAATTCTGAGGATAAATTAGCCAGGATCTTCATTTTATAGTGTTCTTCTTTACTTATTCTGGTCTCCTCTACAGAGGGTGAATTTACTAAACAAAAATCAAAACACTTCATATTCTAAAAACGATTCATCTCTCCACAGTGCCCTTTGTAGGGCTAATCCAGAACTCAGAGGTCACCTGATCAGCCTCCAAAGAAAAAAAATAAATTTAAAAACTAAAGGAAAGCACAGCAGGGCAGTGATAATCATCAAAGCAGAGCTGCTGCCCAACTCAAGGCTGAGGGTCCTTTCCATTTTCAGCATCCAGCCAGGACTGGGGTTGTTGTTGCTCCAGGAAGCAACAAGGAACTGTCTTTCAGAAGAAAAGTTCTTCCTGTAGGACAATAACTCTGGACTGCATTTCATGGGGCAGCTGGTACAGAGCATTTTGCTTAACTGAGATATTCAGAAAAACAAGACACTGAAGTGTGAATTTCTCTGCCTCACTAAGTTTTCTTGACAAGGGTTTGTGGATGCACCTGCCAGCGCCTCTCCTTTCCATCTCATTTGTCACAACCATTTGGTGAGTTGAGCCTGGACTGCACTTCATCAACACTTGACTGAGGCAGCTCTTCATGTCTCTTAAAAGATTCCCTGTTCCTCTACCTGGGCCTGAATTCTGCCAGAACATCTGTGTGTCCTGACAAGGGAACAAGACATTATTTGTCCCAGCCAGTCAAACATCAAACTGTTTGGCAAAGCAAGAGAGGATTATTTCACTTAAAGGCCCTTTGAAAGCTGTAGTCACAGAAGAATCCAATATATGAAGCTGAAGAACAGTGGAGTGCAGTGATCTGTCTAACACTGCCCTGGAAGCTGTGGCAGAGCCACCACAAAAAGACAACAAACCAAAACAACAAAAAACCCCCTCACAAAACAACTTTAAAGCCCCAAATTCAAGTTTTGAGTGAAGAGAAAAAAATCATTTTCTTAACAATAACTGTCCCATAAGGAATATTTCTCTAGGTAAAATAAACAGGAAACCAATAAGGAGATATTTAGTAAATATAGCATGTGGTTTTGTTTTTAATTATGGCACTTGTTTTTAAATTATATTTGTATATATACAATCAACATACACATAAATACATTCATACCAATCAGAGCCTAGGGCAGAGACATTATTTTTGCCCACTGACCACCTGCAACCTGTCATGACAAACCATCATCCCCCTTGCTAATCCTCTATTCCAGATGCTCAACAGAACACTTCCAATTTATCCCACTTGCACTTCAGGTCCTCATCAATTCTTGGCTGTGCCCAGCAAGGAAGGGAAGAACAGTCTGGATGAATTCCTCAGGTGGCAACAGCCCTCTCCCAGCTGCAATCTTTGTAAGCTGTTCCCCTGATACAATCAAAAGACAATTATGGGCAGACCTCAGCAGGTTCATACAGCAAATTCAGTGTTCCATGGAGGGAAGAGAGTTGTTGTAGATGTGGTGAAAGCCACGTTTATGAAGGCAAACAGCGCATTTCTTGGCAACAGATACTTGTCAGGAGCAATTTTCAGTGTAAATGCCTGCAGTTACACACACAGCATCATTAGATATTTTGGACTGCACAGGTTTTCCATGAAGTCTGTTCAGTGTCCTCTCATCAGCCATAATGCTCCTTGTGGAAAGTCTGAGGAAACAAACTGTCCAAAATTCCCTCTTCCAGAGGCCAACCATCACTAAACAGAGCCAGAGGCATCTATGCAGCTTTCTTTAATCTATGATTGCAGAACACGAGGTGATGTCAGTCCAGGCACGTTGCCAAGCCCAGGGAACACAAAGCACCGAACACACTAAACAATTGGGATGAACTGGGAGCATCCCACAAGGAATTCCTTCCCCCTGCACTGCACAGGACAGATTTTTGGGGAGCTTCAGTCCCTGTCTGCAGCTTTACACGGGGATCACGACCCACACAACTGAAACAACAGCTTTCCAGGGATATGTAAAACCAACTCATGGAAAACAGAGCAAGTTCTGTGGAAAAAAAGGAGAAGGATCTTACAGACAGTGACGTGCCCAGGTCGTTTTCCCCTGTCCTCCGAAGATAAGCCCCAGCACGGGATATATCTGATGGCTTCTCATTGGGTCTTTCCCTGTTATTAACAACAAGAGTAAGCAGAGAGAGAAAAATTCACTGTCAACAATTTGTGGCACAAAAAGGACGTTCATCATACAGCAGAATCTTTTAAAGTACACACGAGAAAATTATGAAGATATATTGATCAGAAAAAGGAGAAAAAGAGAAAGTTTCTTGTCAAAGGCAAACAAAAGCTTTAAGTACTCCATTAAAAAAAACCACCAAAAAAACCCCCATGCCAACAGAAACACCAGGAATATTCTGTACATGATAGTACATTGAAAAGCATTCATTGCCTTTCTTTTTTTACTACATGACCCAACATCACACAATGGGTTTTAGAATAAATCCAAGTAGGAAGGCTGATCTAGAAGGATGTTTTTGAAACAGCAGAGCAGTGGACAGGGATTTTCTGGAAAAGCTTTTGTCATAAATAAAATACTTGAACAAAAGGAAATTAAGAATAGCAGGTGAAGAGAATTGTCCCTGATGCACCTGGTCAACAGATATTTATCAACCACAGAACAGTGGAAAAAAAAGAACAAAATAAAATAAAAATTATAGGCATTTATTGGATAGGTTGATATAGCAAAAGATCCAAAACAGCAGCAAAACACCCTTCAGCATAAACTCCACTGTCAAATCCAGGTATTAAGATAATTAAGAACTCCTGATAGTCTCTTCACCTTCCCATGCCTAGTTACATTACATTAAAATCAAATCAGACCATTAAAATACCTTCCTTCCTTTCCATCTGGCAGCAGAGGAGATGGTTGTTATGCCAAAGAGACTCTGAGATGAATGAAGTGTTTATGAACAGAACAACAACAGTTGGATGTACAAAATAAACGAGTCACTTCTAGGAAGACAAACACCAAGTTTTCACAAAGCACAGGGCCCAGCTTCCATCAGAACAGCAGGGAAGGAGAAATACAACAACTGGGAGTAAACCTGCCCTTCCAGCACCAATAAATCCCTTATAAACAACATGTATGGATGCATAATAACCATTACAAAGCTCTAAAGAGTTTAGATAAGCAGAGTCTTAGAGGTAAAAAGGATCAAAAGAAATGTAATTATACAATGCCTCTTGCATTTCTTACCAAGATTTCGTTTGACACAATTACCTTCCATTAAAAGGAGATAAATCTTTGCCTGTCAGTAAATCTGCACTCTTATCAGATTTGTTTTCTGAGCAATGCTCAGGTTAAACAATTCAATAGTGTTCCAATTGTTAGAAATGAGAGAAAACAGAATTCATGCCCTTATCATTTGGAGATTAAGGAATGTCAACAAATACGCAAACCAAGCCAAGTCACCTGTAATACTCTTAATTTGACAAAAGGGAGGAAAAAGGTTTAGATAGATTTTAGTTCTGTATTTGCTGTTTGGAAGAGGAACTGCAAAGGAAGCTGCTTTACATGGTTCTATAAACAGAATTTGAAATTGTTATGGGTGGACCACAATTTTGCTCCTCTCAAGCTTATCCTGCCCATTCACTCCTTTTTCCAGCCTTCTGCTAACACAAGTCAGGTTCAAAAAAACCCCAGCATTGTTTCTTTGCCCTCCCAGGGCAGGTGAGTGAGGAATGGTCAGAGTCTTGACATCAGCTCTCTGACCCTCCTGCTTCAGCCAAAACACCGAGAACGGGAGAAGGAAGCAATTTGCTGCTAATAAAGGAGATTAGTAAATAATAACCTACTAGGAGCAAAGCGAGGGGAAAACTCACTGGCTCCTCCTGGTCCAGCTCTACGCTAACCTTTAACAGTGTTTTTCAGGCACAGCCTCTAAACATAGAGCAGAATTTTCCTGTGGGGTCAGAAAGCCCAGGTTTGTGTTCAACATTCCTCAAACCAACCCTCCTCTCATGTTTCAAAATAAAGCTGCACCTTTCCAGCACCAGCTGCCTTGGGCTTGCTCATCCACCCCCCAGCTTGCAAGGAAGGTTTGTCTACCTCTTTTTCGTTTAGGCAGGAAAAAACAACTTCATACAGAAAAGCCAAGATTGCCAGACACGGAATTATTTGTATTGCAAGATAAAAATCACTATGAAAAGAACTTCTCTGCTTGGGCCTTTGAAAGGGGAGAGTCTTGAGATAAACAACATCAAGTAGTTATTCAAACATCTCACTGACACTATCTATTTTGCCCTGAGTAAGTGTTGTAAGAACAGAGTCATGCCTGGAATGCAAAATTTTCATCCAACTGCACCTATTCCATGCCCATGGATCCAGTTTTCCCAATGCACATTCGGAGGAGAGAGACAAATACAGTGGAACTCGATCACCATCTGCTGGTTCTCCCTACAAACTGCACATCCCAGAAATATTTAATATATTCCATCTTTACCCGCACTGATAACTCGTTCAAAGCTGTAAATACAAAGAAAAACAGGACCTATATGTTGGATATAGGTAATGTCTTAACACAGTCACATGTAAATAGGTGCTAAATAAGCTACAATTCACTACGGCTGAAACATTTACCTTCAGTATTTTTCCTGCAGAACTCACAAGAAAGCTAGTTTCTCATTGCTCTGAAGACTAATTCATGTAACCTACAGAACCATCAAAATTTGCCAAAACAAATTCAGGTTTCCTCAGACACAGCCCCACTCTTGGTTTGAGCACCCCTTAGCAGAGCTGTGCCTACACAGCAGAGTTTCACTTCCAGAGTCCTTTAAACCAGAAACTTTATTCCACCACGTTTACTTGCTTGTCCTGGCATGGAATCATGCTCAATCCACATCTCCAGAGAACTCACCAGAGCCTTGGGAACCCTGTGTTGATCACCAATTTAGGTATTGCTTCATTTCCACATTAAGAAGTAGATGAAATAAAACTCCAGTACCTCACCCAAAACTTTAGGAACTTTGCCACACCAAGCTGAATCTTAGGTTCAGATACTGAGAGGGAAAAGGGAACAGATTAACAATATTCTACTATAAACTAAGTGGGAAAGAGAGAAAAAGTAAGACAATGAATACAGGGGAGGGAGCAGGTGGAACTGTATCTCAGCTTTCCTCAAATGGGGACCAGCACCAGTCGGATACAGAGGGAAGAACATGCAAGGAACACCCCAGCTGACAGTATGTAAGGAGTTAGGAGTAATTAGGTGTATCTTTATGCCACAAATATGGCCTTGGAGAGATATCAATATGCTAAATTGGGCCTAATAGGGCAGAGTTGTGCTGATTCTGTTTTACTGCTTCAATACCCAAAGTGATACTTGATCCTCATGATGCACCTCGGGGTGACCAAGACAACCTGCCCAGATCCAGGCCAGGTATCTTGACATGGCACAAGTTCAGCCACTACCTCAAAAACCATTTCTACAGCATGATACATCCCTTGTTTTCATAAGGTCAAATCCAATTTTTCCTAATTGAGGGTACCTGGACATCTCTTCCCAACAACCCTCTGAATCACAAGCCCAAAGCAGCAATATGATAACTCAGCTGGCAATTTTCCATTCTCTGCCTCTGTTTCTTAAACCACAAGGCTGTTATCAAAACCACAGGCTCCTATCAGAGCAACCAGAAGAGCCCTTAGTCCTCAGGAAGAGGAGATACATCAGACTTAAGAGCAACCTTTTAAGTGATTGTTAGAATTACACAGTTACTGGATGCAGAAGAGGAAAAGCTTCGTGACACTCAATTTAACATGATTTAACATGCAGGAGTGTCTGTCATCTATCCAAATCACAGCTGAAAAATCAAAAACATGATTAAAAAATATGATATACAGCAGAAACATCAGTGGGCCTACAAAAGAACAGCCAATGATGGCCACTTATGAAAAATGTAAGTGAACACATTAAAAAAGCATTAAAGTTCTGAAACAAAACCTGCACATGTATTTGTAACATGATGAAATGAAACCAGAAGCTTATATAGAAGCAAATACTCACTTTCTCCTGCACAGCACCTACTGAGCCTTGAATAATAGTCACAGCCTGAGTGCTTCCTTCACCAAGGATTTCAGAGAGGTTAAACATTAACTCAGCTTCCAAACCAGCACATTTAAATGCAGTCACATTTAAAAAAAACAAAAACAGAAATATAGATCTTGATAATCAGCACAAAGTTGTGCTGCAAAGAAAATCCAGAAAGTACTTAAAAACAGGAGACTTAAGTTTTACCCAAAGATTCCCACAAACTAGGACAGAAGAGAGCTGAAGATTTCCTACAGTGTCCAGCTGGGCACTCCTTCAATACTGCAGGGACATTTTTCCAAGCCCAGAGGAGAAGAAGCCTTAATAACCTGACACATTTCACCCCTTGCCCTGCTCTGGGACCAGCTCTGTTCCCAGCTGATTGGAACTAAGGGTGCCCCTGAAGCTCAGGAGCTCCTGCAAACCTGCACAGAGCCAATGGATTGCCACAACAAGGTGCAGCTGCAGATGCTCAGGATTCAGCTGTAGAGCTGCAAAGGAGCAGTGCTGAATTTCTGAAGTTATCCTAATGACAAACACGCAGGATTTGAGCACAGGTGGTGCTAGCCACCAAAAAAGCTCATGTATTTCCAGTAGGCAGCATGATATGGACCAAAACACTTTAAATCGAACTCGGAGAGAGGTTGTTCAGACACAGATGGAGCCACTGCAAACAATCCTCCCCACTCAAAAACATGGCAGAGTATCCCCCAGGCAGCAGCTCTGATTTTTAGCCTCCTAAATTTTAACCAGCAGAGCTGGGCCAGTCTGACCTTCTCGGAATCCAAGATCTATTACGCTTAAGGGAAATATAAAGAAATCTTGCTAGTTCATAAAGAAGCCCTGATGCAACACCAGACAAACAGGTGTTCAGTATGAACTAACACACTCACAAAAACATAAATCAAATCTCTCTGTACTCATGTAACTTCTCCTTTGTCAGAGAACAGCAAATTTGGCCTATCAGGAGGAAACCATTACTATGTTTCCTCTAAAAAAAACCCTGTGAGCAACAATCACAGAACAACCCTTAAATCCACCATCTGTGTGCTTGTTTAGATTTCTTGTCTCCACAGAAAATATAACCATTAAAAACTACTGAATGCAACAGCTCCTTTCAGCACTATGGCCCCAGACTACACATGAAGACTTCACATTAAGTGTGTGTAACTGAGAAGAGGAGGAGACCAAGAGGAAGGGAAAGAGGATAGAGCTTGGAGGGGCATGGAGGATGAAAGTGAGAGAAAAAAAAACATGATGGAGAAAAGTAAGAATGGACAAGTCTAGAAGTTTTCATTACATTGAAGCAATTACCAGAGTTTCTGTTTATCAAGTACAGACACTGATGATGAGGCCAACAGGGAGCATAAAAAACTCACACAAACGGAAACATCCAGAGCTTTCAAATCAAGACATCTCTTAATCTCAACTACTGAACAAAGCAAATACAGAAATCTTACCCCTGTGTTGTTGATAAAGAGGAGTCCTCTTTAGCTTCACTGTTCTCTAGTTCTCTCAGCACCCACTCAGGCAAAGAGCCTGAGCTATTGCTCAGAGCTCCTGCTGAACTTAGTTCTTCAATAGAAGTTGTCTATAATGAGAATAAAAGCAAAATCAACAAAATATATTTACACCAAGACATTCTTTACATAGTTCAAGTTGTTCCTTACAGGAATACCTGCAGTAAAAACATCCTTTTTCCAAAGAACTCAGTGGCAGATGCCACATTCTCAACCCATGGAAATTCATACAACAGGCTATGGTGTAAATGTTTTCCAGTACTTTACTTCTTTCAGTATAGGTAATTTTAGCATAAACTAGGACTGTTACCTCCCTAAAGCTGATGCCAAGCATTGACACAGTATATTCAGGTTTTCAGAAAATGAACTTAAACTCAACAACGTCTGTGTGAATAGTCATCTTTCACAGAGTGCTATAATCAGCTCTGATTACTGAAGTCACCACCTTCCAGCACATTCTTCCTCTCACAAAACTACTGAGTAAGACAAAAGAAAGGCTCAATGGCTTTTTATTACATCCTTCCAAAGAATCTGAAAAAAGTTACCTGTTTCTTCAGAACACTGATTTTTATAAGCCTTCTAATCTGAATTTTGAAGAAGACAGAGGTTTCAGAGGAGGTTTTGCCCATTAACAGATTTTCCCAACATCACTTTTCACATTCGTGCCAAATCAAACAGAGGCAAACATATTTTGAGGATGTATTGAAATGAGTTTGTCTCACACTCACCATGTAGGAAGGCAAGCTTTTCAGCAATCCTTTTTCTGGCTTTTGTGTAAAAGGTCCCTCCAGGACTCCTCGTTTCAGCATGTGGAGCAAAAGTTTGGCGTACAAGTTCCGATTCTTCCTTCCCTCTACTCCTACCCCTGCTCCTGAGGGTCTGCAGAGTTTTTTAATCCACAGTGCACACAGTTCTCGTTCTGAAAACACAGATATACCTCCTCACTATACATTTTCAGAGCAAATCAGACACACTGAAAAAACAGAACCATCACTGGTCACCACTTTCATGGGTGTCTCCCTTCTACCCAAAAGTTTAAAGCAAAACAAACCAAATGACCAAACCAAATAGATTAAAAATAAGTCTTTAACAATAGTTACATATTCCAGAAACATTTTCTATAAATTCACATTCCCCAGAAG
>JAYRBT010000043.1:2915080-2940517 GCA_036023395.1 Myiotriccus ornatus
AAATAGATTAAAAATAAGTCTTTAACAATAGTTACATATTCCAGAAACATTTTCTATAAATTCACATTCCCCAGAAGTTTACATCACTTCCAGAAACAGCATGTTTGGGAATCAATTCCTAATAAGGACGGAACAGGTAAATCAACAGGAATTCTGAAATCACTGCAAGAGCTGCCATTAACTACAACTCACAGCCTGCACGAGCATTAATACTTTAAATACACAATAAATCTTCATTCATAAAAAAAAATAAATTTGTATTTACACAAGTTTTGCTACCAGATGATGAAATTATTCATTTGCTTAAGTGTTCACAGAGAAAGGTCTTAATTTGTAGAGTATGTGCCTTTAATAATAACCAGTTTGTTGTAAAAAAAAATAGATTTATAAAACATCATTTACACATTCCTAACCACATTTTAACACTTCTATATCTAGAAAATATTTGTAATTTGTAAGGGCCATCTCAAAAACAATGCCTTTAAGAAGCTCTTCATTTCTACTGCATTATGCTTGTAAAAAGAAATGCTAATGTGCTTATGCAAAAAGCATATTCACACAGGGATAAGACAGATAAATTCAAACAACTGCAGAAGGTATCTAAAAAAACCCACCTTTAGAAGCTGGGCAAACCATATGTCAAAACCACTCCACAACAGACATGAAGTTTCTGGTTAAACTCATACAAGTACATAGATACAAAATAATAGTTGTCAGTCACCTAAAAATCTGTTATTAGCCTTTAAATGCCCATTTTACCATATTTATCCTGCTGCTTTAGAATATAAGGCTTCATAGCCACGATATAGCGGTCCAATTCTGTATCCAGTTTTTCAGAGATCTCGTCTTCGCTGCTCATTTTGTAGGAACATTCACCACACTGGAGCAGAAAAGGTCCAAATATCACTTCACATCAGGCTCTCTCTCATCTCGGGCCCCGCAGAGACATGCTTGGAACTACACAGCAAGCAAAACGAGGCGTGTTATTAATAAACGACAAATAAACACGAAACTAAGAGGGACTGTTTGCAAATAGCAGATACGCGCGGCGGTTCACAGGAGGGTGCTTGTTTAGGTTTGAAACTGAACGCCCAACCACACGGTAAATTTATTCATCGCACGCAGTTTGTACAGAGCACCCGGGGGCGTTTGTGTGGAGCCGCACTCCTGACCTGTTACTCCTTAGAATTAGAGAGGTTTTTTTAATGCAGGGAGGGGGGGGGAAGGAGAAGCGAGTATAAAAATTGGAAACCTGCAGCAAGTAGAGGTAGAGTTAAAAGCGGCAGGACCAGAAGCGTTGTCAGGGCTGGTTTTTAGGGAAGCGGCGATGTTAAGGACAAGCGCTCATCACCAAACCGGCCCGGAGCCACGGGATGCTCGGCGCTGGAAGGGACCCAAGAGGATCATCGCGCCCTAAGCCAATACACGGGGATTGACCCCACAACCTCGGCGTTATCAGCACCCGGGTCTGACCCACTGATGGTCACCTCCCGGGCTGGAACGGGGACCGTTTATTGGGTGCATTTCCCCCCGCAAACCAGCACGCCCCCGTGCCCGCCGCTCCCCTCCCCTGCGCGCACACCCGTCCCCCCCATCCCCTCCGCGGCCGCTGCCCCCTTTACCTCGGGAGGGCAGCGCCGGGCCGGGCCCCCCGGGCGGGGCAGGCAGGGCCGGAGGGTCCCGGCCCCGCTCGGGGCAGGCAGGGCCGGGCTGAGCCGGCGGCCGAACGTTCAAACCGGCCCCGCTCCCGGCGGCCCCGCGCGTTTCCGTTTCCGCGGGTGACACGGCCCGGAGCGCCGCCCGGCACAGGGGACGGAGCCGGGGAAGCTGCTGGCAGCCAGGAAAAAAAAAAAAAAACCTCGCGGGGGGGGGAAGAGCCGGTTTTAATAAGAGCGCGTGGGAGGTGCTGGGGACGCGCCGCGGGGGCGCGATCGCAGCCTGAGCTCGTTGAGCGGCCGGGCGCTGATCGCCCTGCGAGCACGGTCGGGTTGGATCTCAGGGAGAAGGTTCTTCCCCCAGAGGGTGGTTGGCGCTGAACGGGCTCCCCCAGGGGCAGTGGGCACAGCCCCAAGGCTGCCAGAGCTGCAGGAGGGTTCGGAAACTCTCAGGCACACGGTGCGACCCTTGGGATGCTCCCGTGCAGGGCCAGGAGATGGACTCGGATGGTCCTTGGCGGGGGGGTCCCTTCCAGCTCAGGGTGTTCTGTGATTCTGTGACATTTCTACCCCAAAACCCGTGGCTTGCACTTCCTTCTGTAGCCATGCCGAGAAAGCCGAAAAGGAAGATCCAAAAGAAGAAAGAAAGAATCCCAGAGAATTAGAGAAATCTCCCAGGCCTTTGAGCTCTTCAGTCTCTTCTTCAGTCAATGATTGTGTGTGAGTGGAATCCCAAATAAAACCTCTGTCTGATTCATTTATTTCTCTTTCCCCAACAATCTGTCACAGGCCTTACTGCGTGTGTAGCGCCTAAAGCGCTTTTATCTTGAACGAGAAAACTCTTCAGCTCTCCTGAGCTTGATTCACACGCACATTCACATCAAACAGGAAATCCTTAAATGCAGGGTAGAAAACTGGCCGTTTTCTTTGATTTCTCTCTTTGATTTCTCAGCTAATCTTCAGCAGAAGTGATTCCGCGTTGGGGCTCGTTGGGTGATAGCTCTGACGGCTACACTGGTGCCTGCCCAGGTTGCCTTAAACCCACATTTGCAATGGAAGCAGTGCAGAAAATCAGTGATGGAATGTTTCATCCGTGGTTGAATCTCATGGGTAGGTTACGAAGACGATTCATTAGCTTTAAATTCCAAATTTAAAATATGTGCCACTTAATAACAACGTGGAAGATGGGACTGCCTTTCATCTGGTTTAAAACCGTGATAGGTTCTTGCAGACTACCAGGTGGCTGAACTTGCCCGACTTTTCACCTCTGAATCATCACTTCAGATAACCAGATTTGTCAGAGGAATTTTGTAGCCAATACAAAATCAATTTGTCTGCATCATAGGAGACAGAGAAGAGTTTTATTAGTTGCTGGAATATGAGAGGCTGAATGGACTGAAGAAGTGACTCTCTCCAGGCAGGTTTTCCAAGGGCAGCACATCAGCATGTTGGTCAGGTGATCCAGGGAGAGGTTTGCATTTCTGTCCAGCTTTGCAAATCTGGTTTTCACCCTTGAAAAGGGGTGGAATTTCTAAGCCACCTTTTTTCGTATGTTGTTATTCATTGATTTGTTTCTGCACGTTTGCCTTCAGATTTTGGTATGTCCCTGTCATTCTTGTCACAAAGTACTTTGAAAAACTGAATTTGCTGGAATATGGTGAAAAAGAACATGAGGCTGAGCAGAACCAATGGAATTGGAATCACTACTCCAAGAGAAATTTCCTGAAAGCTCCAGGTTCTGGGTCTGCTTACCAATGCAGAGCAGGGTGGCCAGAGAGGTTGATTCCTACCTGCAGTGATTTGATAACTGCATAACTTCTGTCCAAAAAAATGACAGAAAAATAAAAGATTGAAGAAATTACTGAGGTCTCGTGTCCAGCCAAAGCTGGAGCCTGGACATGAGGAGCACTGATGTGCACTGACCCTCCTGAGGAAATCACTACAGATACACTGTTCTAGAACACAGAGATATCCCAGCCAGAATACAGAATACTCCCAATTTGAATTGTAAAAATATGATCATTTAAGTAAAACACATTTTTTTCACCTCATTTTACCATGTTCTCTTATCTCTGTAACTGTCTCAGCAGGTTGCCACAAGTAACATGAACGCAGCTTAAGGCATTCTTTCAAACATCTCAAAAAAAAAGGGGGGGGGAAATTAAAAAAAAAAGAAAAAGGCAGGTTTCACTGCCTCCCAGCAGCCTCTGGAACACTTGGAGTTGCAAGACATTATTTTTCAGACCTTCTGAGCAAATCTTTCATGTCTGAAAAGTTGTGATTCACAAACACCTCACTACTTCAAAGAGTTAACAGGTCACAGATTTTTATTTTTTTTTTCTCCCTCTTCTTGCTTCAGGAGACAAGATAATAAATTCAGCATGTGAGCATTGGCTCCTAAGGGTGATCCTTTCAAGTGTTCCAGCACTGCATATCCAGTGAGGGAGCAGGGCCAGCTGACGAGCTCAGTCATTATCCTGCTGCATGGGAAAGCAGAACTGGGAAAATTTCCTTAGGAAAAAAAATCTCAGTTTTCCTGAGGCAACAGTTTTCGTGCAAAATACGAGTCGTTTCGGGGCCAAGCAGCCTTTTGGTGGCAGGGAATGTCACCTTTACTTCCACCAACCTCAGGGGGTTTGCCGTGAAACACAAGTTAATATTAAACTGTGGTTGGTGTCTCAGCGACCGTCCTGGACGTCCCGATCCCAGACAGGGATCCACACGACATTTCAACTGCATTTCCAAACTCGTTGGTTCCTGCCAGCTGCTCCATGGATGTGTTAGAAGAAATTATGGATATCTTGGCCTGTAGTCAAATGTCATTTGAGGATCCCACTTTAATATGTTGGGAACCAAAACACAGCACACGTTGTACTGATGAAATACCCACTCCAGTTGCCAGCATGAATTTGTCTGTCTCTACGTTAGAGAATTAAACTGCTGATGAGTACAAAGTATTAAATACTTAATAATAGCTGCCTCAATCTCTCCTTAAAAGTAGGAAGCATAAGGACAAATTATATCAGTCATACTATTAAAATATTCATATGCAGCCTTCAAAAAAAAAAAAGAAAGAAGATAATTAGAGGATGTTCAGAGTTGTTTAATGGCAGCTGTAGCATCTTAAAAGTGGTTTGATCTTAATGTTAAATGGTCCTTTTAAAAGTTCTACAGTAGCTTGCATGCTGTGTAACTTATGCTTTTAATCAGAGAAAAGGCTTTTGTACTGCAGAGGGAACTACATATATGACTCACTACAATTCACTATATGTGCACAACAAGTATTTCTCTATCACTTTCTAGTATGTTGAAATCATAATTACTTTTTTTCTGAATGGAAATACACACATAAGCACAAAACTTGCTGGACTGGATCGTACCAGTGAGCTGCCTGTATCATGAATCAAATTAAAAGTACAATTGGCTTCAAAGCTACTTAATGACCAGAGATCAGTGCTGTTGCTCAATGGTGTGCAGTTCTCTTAAAAAAAAAAAAAAAGAGAAAAAAAAGAAGAAGAAGAAGCAGTTACATTGTGTAATATTGAAACAGTGGTAAAAATTAACAGTTGTTTAAAACAGCAGTTTCAGGTGAAGTCAGAATCTCAAAAACCAAAACCGTCTTAGTAACTTTTGAATTTATTTTTTTTTAATGTAAAAAAAATGCTTTATGTGATGTTATTGACATTTAAATCGTGGGTGGATATTTGGCTTCTAAAGTAATGTGGAAAGCTCAGTCTTTCTACTTACGTAAATTGTGGAAGATCCCAGGCTGATGACCCTCTGCCTATCCATAATTAAAGGTCCACTCCCTATCACAGGGGAGTGTTAATGGAATCAGAACCCAGATAATTACCAGTGGTTAAGGCCTTTCAGTGTAAATCAGTCCAGAGCTAAAGAATTTGATTGATGATTAGGTAATGTCAAATAAGAACACACTAATGGCTGAAAATCACTTTATTGTAAAGCGACCGCTATTGAGGAAGTCATTTACACTTGCATAATTCGGGAAATATCAAAGAGAAGCAGCATTGCAGGGATTTGGAAGAAGGCAGAGGAAAGAGAACAGAGGTTAATGGCTCAAATAGTGTGTCATTGTGGAAGAGGCTGGTGGGACTGTGGGAGGGAAAAGGCTGCATTCCCAGAGTCCGGAGTTCACCTGGAGGTTTGCACTTTTCCTCTCGTGTGTGGAATGTTCTGTCTCAGTAAGGCAGAAATTTAGTACTGTATTATTTCTCTCATTCATGCTTCATCTTCACATGGTTTCATGTCTGATGGGTCCTTCTTCACAAGAGTTGAAAAAAAGCCACGCTCTGTTGGAAACAGGAATTTGGGTTAAATTCTTGACACGCATCTGAAAACAACGTCTCACGGACCCTGTGGGGTGAGAGGTCACTCTTTGCATCACAGGAAAACATCTCAAAGAAACACACTGATTTTGTTTCTATTTCAATGAAAGCTAAGCTACATGCATCAGAAGCCAAGCCAAATGTGAGGAATGTTTTGGAATGAGACTATGTTAGTGCATAGTCTGTGCTTTTCCTTCACTTACAAATGAAAATAAAACTTACGAGGGAAATTCTGGGCAAGGAATGTTGAGAAAACAAATGCAAAACATTCCCTCTTCTACCAAACATCGGTGTTGGCTGTTTATCTCTTCTAAAAGCCTGTGTGCCTGTGAAGCAGTTCCTCCAGCATCAATTCCCCACCACAGCTATCAGCTGCTTTTTATCACTCTTGGTCCAAAGTGTGTTTCTCATCAGCATGAGGTGGGAATAATTCTCCAGAATAGGAGGGAATGCATCAGGTTCTCAGGGCTGCAGCAGTGCTCAGGCTCTTTACCCCTAGAGAAGGTGCTGATCCAAAGATTTATGAAATCCCAGAATACTTTTACGTATGGCCTTTTCTTTGGGCCAGTTAAATAGCACCTTCTAGAATGGGCCAGGAATTAAAGCAGGGCTTTGATGTATCCAAAAGAAAACCCTTGCTGTGCATTTTCCTGCTCCGAAACACCCAATAACTCCAGTCCAAGGCAGATGAATTAGCCACTCAAAGGGGCCTTGAAGATGAACTGTGGCGCTGCCCCCCACTCTAAAGCACTTGTAATTCCCAGAATTCCAAAGTCCCAGAGGCTGGCTTGGGATCAGCCTGGGTCCTACCTTTGAAGCAGGCGGGGAGGGTGAAGTTGCCGTCCACACACGCCACGTCCACAGTGTAGGCACAGGACTTTTCCTTGTTCTTGCAGAAGAAGGACACAGTTTCCCCGTGCAGAATGCCCTCCTTGAGGTCGTTCTGAACCCTCTTCTTCTCACCATTGTACAACACTACAGCTTTCTTAACCGGTATCTTGCATGGTGCTGTAAAAAACCCAGTTACAAGGTAAGTGTAAGGATTTGAAAAGGGGGTAGAGTAGATCCCATCAGGCTCCTGTACAAGTGCCATTTTGGAATGAAAAACGATGTGTCCCACATATACAGAGAGAGAACTTCTGCTGATATTACAGTGCTGAAGAAATTGAGATCCCCTAAGCAGAGGGTCAAAAGTTTCCAGTGGAAATCCAGCCTCAGGAAAATTTCTGATGATATTAAATAGGAAGAGGAGAGGAAATACTCAGACAAAAGATAGTTATGTGGCTGATTATTGAAGTCACTTCAGATACATCCTTCATACATATAATCATACCATTCATACAGTGTTCAGTGTTGGTCTTAGATTATCAGGGCCTTTCAATTATGCTTTTGGTTTCCTTTTGAGGGCAGCTCCTGCACAGAGCAGTAATGAACAGGCAGAGTCTGACAGGAAAATTCAGTTTTCTGTGGTTTCTAACAGGTGGTGTGTGCATACCTCTACAGATTGGCTTTGTGGACCAGTTTCCAGTCTTTTCACACCGGGAATGCTTGGATCCCTCCATCACATAGGTGGGCTGGCAGCCAAAGCTGACACTCTCGTTGTAGTGGTAGGTCCTGCGGACAGCAAACTCTATGAATCCATTTTCTATCCCTATTGGAGTGGGGCAGGTGACAACTGTGGGACAAAACCAAAACCAGAACTTTATCCATGCCACAGGTCTAAAAAGCACGTTATATACCTGAAAAATACATAAAACTTCCATGGTGCTTCATTTCAGCCCCTTGCACAGGAAAACACAGCTTAGAAAAAAGAACAGCAAAGCCACAGCAAATAAATAAACATTGCTTGCTTTAAATACACACCTGTGGTTATAGCAAAGAAACTACTTAAACATGGCATAGTTTCACTGAAAGTTCTTATGACGAAGAGTAAGGTTGATTATTTCTTGTATAAATCCAAGCTTAGAATAAAGTGTTGGCTGCACGCTGGAGGCCAGGCTCGGATTCCCCACCGGGAACTACGTTTAGCAGGGTTTGTTTACATAACCTTTATACCTGCAGCAAATATTTTGGCAATCCCATGTTGCGTGAGCAATCCCCTCACATCACACGGGCCTGACTTGCAGAATAATTCTGCTATACATTGGCAATAGCGGTGGCTGATAAAAATAAAATATTCAGGTTGTTCCCGTAGTTCTGTGCGTACAATTCCAGGGCGTATTTTTAGGTGCTCCTTACCCTTGCACTCAGGAATGCTGCTCCAGTTCCCGTTGGCCGTGCAGGTGGCTGTCTCGTTCCCAAAAAGGGCCAGGGGAGGGACACACTCAAACGTGATGGTGTCCAGGAAATTAGAAACGTTCCCAGGTTTGGAGCGGCGGTAAGAAAGGACTCCAAATTCCGGGATCGGGGGAGGTGGACAAGTCACGGCTGGAAAAGCACAGCGTTCGTGGAAATTAGAGCTTGGAGATCAGATTATTCCCGGAGTCAGAGGAGCAACGTGTTTGTAACTAAATGAACCCACAGTGCCCTTCGTGGAGTCAGAGCTGACAAAACAAATAGTTCGGATTAAAGGTCTCCGGAGCCCGAGAGGGTGGAATTCGTGGGTTTTGCTGTATTTCTCAGACAATATTATTGCTCTTTCAGTAAAGTCTTTATGCAGGACAGGTTAGACAGCAAAACTCTGTTTAACAGTGCAAAACCACGACAATATCCTCTTTTTATACACAGGGAGGAGGAATTTGAGTGGATAAACATCTTACCTCCAGCTGTAAATAGCATCCCTGATCCTGGCCTTTTGTACAGACCTTTAAACGGTATTTCTCTAAAATCCACTGACCTAAAACCAAACACACAGGGTTCTGCTGGATTTTTCCTAACCATTTTTTTTTTGCACTGCACTGTGGAAGAGCTCTGAATAAGAGTAAATGTTATTCTGAGCGATGGAAAAGAATATTTCTGGAATAAGAATAAGAATATTCTTTAATATTGAAACACATACGTTGACACTGTGGAAAAGTTCCAGTCCACTTTCCATCTGCCATGCACTGGCTTGTTCTTGACCCAACGAGGTTGTAGCTGTTAAAAGAAAAAAGACCTGGTTATCAGAGAGCTTAAGGAACAGGGACAAAAATCAAGTTGTTCTCTGCAAGAAAAATTAACATTTCTCATAAACAGTCTTAAGAGTCCAGCTCTGAAATCCTTCTCTAGTCCACCTCTTCCTGAATTTTAGATTCAAATATGATAAATTGCTAATATTAAGTATTGCAAAGATCCAGGCAGAAGGCTGGATACAACAAGATGCTTTGCTTATTCAGTGGTATGTTCTGTTTTATATATTAATGCCTCTGATTGATTAATACTATGGATATTTGTAAGTAGCAAACATTTATCTGTGGTTGCTAATGTAAATGTTGTAGTTTCTTGGGAAGACTTCCTAGCTCATTATGGCAATTGGGATCAAATATGGCAAAGAACTGAACACCCTTAAGAACTAAAGTTACATTATCGTATTTTAATGCCAGACACTCACTTCACTTTCCATCTGCACACTAAATGCTTCTCTCCCATCCTCTGCCCTTACGTTATTAGCCTTTACTCTGAGTTTTAAAGAAATATTCATCATGTCTCTCTCATTTTAATATCACACAGCTGAAAAGCAGTCAATCATAATTAGCAACATCAAATCAAGTCCCATTGCTGCATTTGGTGTCACAGTTGAATTTATTTATTCCTTATCTTGTTCCTGTTCTGCAGAAGAAGGAGACAGTTGAGACTGTTGACACTTCAGTGAACTCCAGGCTGTGTCTCACCTTCCAGGTAAGCACTGTTTAGTCATTAATTACCCAAGTAAAATGAAATACTATCAAATATTTCCCCTGCATTAACCATAACTATTTTTCTTTGAGTGCACCCTCATTTCAAAAGTTAGTGAGTAGCCTTGAGTACAAGTGCATTTACTGCAGGGACCAAATTAGGATTAACCTCTTGTTTTCATTTGTTGATCTTGGAAAGGCACAGAAACACAATTTCCAGCTCCAGGGCCGAACAGCACAACAACTTTGATGGAGATTATCCACTCTCCGCTGTAGGATTGCACCTCATGATGTAATAAGAGGATTTAAAAAGCAGGGGGAAGCAGTCCAGAATAAATCTTTGCATAAAATCTCTGCTGTTTTGATAGTTTCCATATTTGAAAGACTGTGCTTTGGAGTAGCAAAGCTCCAGGATGTTACAGCCAAGACTGAACAGAGGATCACTAGATAGGCTTTATTTTTATGATTTTGAAGTGTGGATGAGTTTTTATGTGCAGTTTTCCAAGTTCTCTGCCTTGCAATATGGCAGTGGGTGATACTAGAATGTAATCATGTGATTGAGGTTGTTTATTTAACAGCATGAGCAAGGGAATGCTTACCCTGGATCACATGAAAAATTTATAGTACTCTGATACAGGTGGTCTGAAAAATCAATTTTTCCATTCTCCAAGGGTCCAGGAGGGGTACATCTCTTTGCTGTTCATTAAAGATAAAAAGAAAGGATAATATTATTTCATGAGGCATGAAATAATGATTCCATTATGATGGGAACAAGTTGATTGTAAAGGTTCATCCCAGTGTCTTCCACATTTCCCTGCTCCCTTGCACTACATTTCAGAAGTCTGGGTGTTCTGTTTCTATCAAAACATAGTAATTCTGAAGCTTTTTTTGACTGAATATTTTTTTTAGCATTGGATTGCCTGCGGGGTACAACTCCAGTGCAGTGAGATGATGAAAACGAGCACGTAAGGGAAGAACAACTGGCGATGGAGGTATATCTGTTTGAACACACGTGATTGCTCACGTGGCCTATAAATACCCTTAAATATATATATATATAAAAATGCCCAGCAGCAGGGGGGAGCAGGATTTGGGGGGTTACTCACGGAGGCACAGCAGGGTGTTGAAGGCCCACTTGCCGGTCGGCAGGCAGGTGTACTTCCTCTGGCCGTTGTTGGGGATGAACCCCGGCCTGCAGGTGTATTCCACCTCCTCACCCACTTCGTACACCTTTTTGTCCACGTCAATGGTGGCAAACAGCACTTCTGGAGGCCTGGGACACACTGGAGGAAAGGAGACACTCGATAAGAAGCCGGGGAGAAGGGCAGGTTTCTGTGTTATCATCAGTTGTAGGATCTTCCTGTCCTGTACGTGCCTCAGTAAGGCAGCTGATGGCTGCCATAATTATTAGTCATAAAAAAATATGTTCTTCTTCTTCTTCCCCTTAGCAGCTCTATCAATGGCCCCAGCTTGATTTGGTGACACCTTTTAAACTAAAATTTACTTGTCCTTCAAAATAGGTTTATGAAGGTGGTCTGCAAAATGAGTCAATTGTGGCAAATTACTTTGGACAGAAGAGGGTAAGAGGGGCTTACAAGCAAACTAATGCATTTCTTTTGTAACCAAAATTAGTTTGGTGGGGTCAGCTGCAAATCAGGGCTTTTTTTTCTTGTAATTAAATTTCTTTTTCTCTGGTTTTTCCGATTTTTCTGTTCACTGGGGCAAACCCTCTGTTACATCAAACAGCTCTGATTCCAAAACAGCTTTAACATGTTGACAGCGGGAACAAACCCAGAGGGTGAGAACGGGATGGGAGCAGCGAGGGAGGAACGGAGGGTGCAGCCTGTGCTCCTGCAGAGGACGTGGAGAGAGGCTCCTGCTGGGACTGTGGGGAGAGGACAGGGACAGAGAGCTTGTGCTGGAGGAATGAATGGCAAACAGAGGGAGGAGGTGCACGAAACAGTGCCCAGAGCTCTTGGTGTGGGGGGAAGAGGAGACAAGTGAGGCAGGAGCTGTGCTGGATGGAAGGGAGAGCGAGGTGAGCAGGAGCTGCGCAGAGGGATGGAACAGGTTAATTCCAGGCACGTGCAGTGCCCCCCTGGAATGCAGGCAACCCACAACTTCAGTCAATACTTCTTCAATTTCCCTTCATTTTAGTCTCTTGTATACAGCAACTCACCTCACCACGGGGAGGGACAGAGGAAGGAAAGGGAAAAGAGCAGGAACCACTTTCAGAGAAAATCCCTGAGCAAAACACTCGACCGGAATTATCTAAAGGCTTTAAACTCCTCTTGTTTTCTCCAGCTTCCCTCATTCCCCCTTAGCAGGGTGGGGTTGCCCTTAGGAAGTGGAAGACACTTACCTTTTGCTGCCAGAGCCCCGTGGCTCAGAGCCACGACGCACACGAGCAGTGCCAGGGGGTGCATCGCTGCCAGTCCCCGACGTCCCGAGTGACCCTCGGGCCGGGGCTTCTCCCCTTAAAACCCGAGGCACCCACGAAAGGATGGTTACAAATTAACTCTCTGTGTTTGTTCCCATCCCAGTAAACAGAAGATAAAAAGGCTCCTTGTGTTGCTGGTAACAGAGGCTGAGCCAACCATCACATGGCGCGCTGGTGGATAATGCCGGGATTCACGCGGCGGTCTCGGCTCGGAACAGCTCCTCTCGGGGGGTTCCTGGGGAGCATCTCGGGGGGTTCCTGGGGAGCATCTCTGGGTGTTTCTGTGGGGCATCTCCTGTTGGGATCGGTGGTGCTGGAAAAGAACAGTATTGCCTTCTCAGCGTCTTTAAAGGATGAGGATATTTGGAATGTGATATTGGATTAATTAGTGGAGCTGTCACTAAGAAGCTCGTGTTTATCACCTGAGTCTCTGTATTTCTATATACCAAGGACTCCTGAGAGTTGTAACAGAATATTTTTAAGGCAAAATGATCGGTGTTGGAGTGACATTGACATTGGAAGGTACCAACTTCATGCCAGTTTACACCAGATGATGATCTGGCCTGCAACTTGAGGCTTCAGGGGCCTGTTTGATCCTATTCCTGTCGTCAATAAATATCTTCCAATTACCACATAACCAAAAGCAGCAGAGACAGTGCTCAATGCCAGCACTGCAGGAAGGATGAAATTATGCTGATTTGTGACAAGGGGGTCAAACTTAAATCATATTTTTGGGTGGTATTAAATCTTCATGTGGTGCTACAATTTGGGGTAATGGAGTCAGAACTCCACAGGTATCAGCTGAGGTTCTGATACTGCAGTTCTCCCACTTTAGGAGATTTTAACTGTAGGAGCATCTGAAGTGCAACCAAAATAACATTTGTGTAATCATTGTTCCACAGTTTGGTGTTTCTAATCTAAGTATCCTCCTCCCCTGCTGACTCACAGCCTGTGAGGGGGAGTGAGGGACATTTGAAGCTCTAGGAGAAGCTGGGTTATGTCAAGCTCTCACTGCTGGGATCTTTGGTAGTTTGTTTATTTATATTTGTTTTATGAAATTTCTCTGTTTGCATTTAAAGCACAAATTTTAGCCACAACATTAAACAAGTGGGAACATGCTATTCTTCTCGGAAAGAAAAGGCTGTGAACGTCCTGCTCAGAATATTTACCAAATACACAGCGCCAAAGGGCAAAGTACCGGCGCTAAATCAACAGAAAAAACTGACTTCATTTTCTGTATTTACGTCTTATTATTTTTCCATTTGTCCCATCCTGCTTCTTCCTCTTCTCTTTCGCAAGTAGCCTTTCCCTCGAAGACACGCTGAAGTGCTGCAATGAACTTTATTGCCTCTGGTTTAATCCTTCCTTAGATCTGCCTGCTGTCTGGATTACATCCCTCCCTGTATTTAAAAAGGACGAAATGGGCACAATTCGGGACATTTCGGCGCTGTCCACACGCGGTTCCTCCCTGCCCGCAGCAGATGGCGCAACGAGCTCTGCCACAGGAGGGAACTTCCCAGGTTTTTGTGCTCTAAAAGAGGGGGAAAAGGGTTAAATTACCTGCGCCTTGTTCTCCCGATGCGTTTTGTGCGTGTGAGAACTTCACTGCTCTTAAAGTGGAAACTTAAAAGTGCAGGCAGAACCGAGAAATGAATATTTATGTATTTGACGTGACTGAACAGTAGCTGCAATGTTGTGATTCTTCATGAAAAGGTGTTTTATCTGCGTTAAGAAACATTAGAATGGATGTTACAAATAATCTTGTCTTTCCCAGTAATGGGAGAAGTCCGGAGGAGACCTCTGAGTTGATCCAGGGCTGGAGCCCCCTCTGCCATGGAACCAGGCTGGGAGAGCTGGGAGCGTTCACCTGGAGAACAGAAGGATCCAGGGAAACCTTGAGCTGGTTTCCCAGAGAGCTGGAGAGGGACTTTGGACAAGGGGTGGAGGGACAGGACAAGGGGGAGTGGCCTTAAGCTGCCAGGGGACAGGGTTAGATGGGATATTGGGAAGGAATTCTTCCCTGGGGGGCAGGTGGGCAGGCCCTGGCACAGGATGCCCAGAGAAGCTGTGGCTGCTCCATCCCTGGAAGTGTCCAAGGCCAGGCTGGACAGGGCTTGGAGCAACCTGGGCTAGTGGAAGGTGTCCCTGCCCGTAGTAGGAGTGGGAACTGGATGAGCTTTAAGGTCCCTTCCAACCCAAACTGTTGTAAGATTCTGTGATTCTATGAAGACATGACTTCATATTATTGCACAGATTCACCTTGGCACAGCATGAGCAAACCAATCTAGTTCTTGCTGTGTTTGTGATAGCATTCAATTATATATCATTGGATTTTCCATCAAATCCAGCCCACTCCTTTCACATGTGAACTATTTAATATTACAGCTCCTGAAAACCAAATAATGGAGTGGAATTTTGTCTCATTAGAGACTACATAAATGCAGAGCAGACTGATGGTCTCTGCCCCAAATTCTGTTATATTCTAAGGAAAGAAATGGCAGCTGCAAGCCGAGAAAGCAGTGCAGGAACACCCTGAGATGATATCAGCCCTATCATATCCCAGCAGTCTAATTGTTACCTGGGTTTGTGCTACCACAGCCTAAAGGGAGAATATGCAGGAGGATGGGAACAAAGAGCCTCTGCAAAAGCAGTGCTAAAAAATGAAGGGCAGCAAAGCAGAGATCATGCTTGAAAAGGCAGCAATTAAATGATGGAGACTGGCATTGCTGGCTGAGCAGAGTGGGTGCAGTAAGGAATAAGAGAGAGGAAGAGGATGAGCCAGCAAAGGCCTTAAAAGTGAAGGTAAAAAGGAAAAAGAAGGAGGAAAAAATAGTAGAGGGATGCTAAAAGAAAACTGATGATGAAAAGCAGTCTATGCAGCACCATTCTTTGTTGACACTGGGTCAACTAGGGCTGTCAGGACAACAGGGAAGGATGTTATAATCAGGACACAAGATAATAAGAGGTAGGCAAAGGCTTTCAGACAGGAATTTGTCTCTCCCGGAGAGAAAGTTTGCAAGAACTGGACAAATTGAAAGTCAGTGCAAGGTAACAGCTCCCCAGCTAATGAACCAGACCTTCTGTCCTTCCCGAGACCCCTTTTTCTGTTTCTCTGTTTGATGCTGCAGTTTTCCTGATGTTATAGGATATGTCCTATGGTCCTGCCATGGAATTCCTGGGGGTCTGTCCTGCCAGACCAGTGACAGGTCTGCAATTCTGACTTTCTCTATACCAGTTTCATTTAATATTTAATGTGTAGAGAATTTGGATGTATACATTAATTATTAGCAAAATGTTCAGTTGGCCATGAGTCAGGATCCATTTGCAGTGTATTATTTTCTCAGTGAAGTTATATATGTGTGTGTGTGTAAAATTATTTATTTATTAATTTATATATTTTTTTATTACCTGGTCTAGTGGGAGGTGTCCTTGCCCAAGGCAGGGGGGTGGAATGAGGTGATCTTTAAGCTCCCTTTTAACCCAAACCATTCTGTGACGCTGGAAGTAAACACACAGTAACAGACACTGACCTGACAGAATGTCTCAGTGCCATAAAAAGTAAACAGTCTCTATAAAATTCTTAAAATTACTATTTCAACTCAGTAGCACATTTTAGGTGTAACCTGCTGTCCCAGTTACCACTGATGTTTCCAAGTTCTTCTTTTTCAATTATCATTTTAGTCCTGGACCTTAAATCACTTTAAGCACTCACTGTGAAGTACTGAAATCCCCACTCCTGTGTTAATCTGAGATGTCAGAGGGCCAGCACTAACAAGTTTCCCAGGTGACAGCAGGTCTGTGTTCTCTCACAGAGGCATGAGGGTGTTCCAGTTTCCACATACATTAAACTCACAGTGTACAAAACCAGAGAGCATTTTACAGCTACTTCCTCCTCTCCGCCCTCTCATTTCCTGCACAGAAAACCCGGAGAATCTCTCTCGCAGTTCTCCTGTGACCCAAATATTGTGAAACAGTCTGTTCCTCTGATAAATTTATCTAAACGCTGTCTAAAAAAAATCCTGCGTTACATTCCTTCACCGGGAATGTTGAATTCTGAAGCCTTGGGGGCAAACTCCTCTCTGTGAGCGTTTGAATCTGCAGCGAACAGATCTGCGAGCGACAACTTTTGAGGTGTCAGCACAAAAGCACAGTATGGACCCAGGGACCTTCTCACCCTTTTTGTGCCTTGTTCCACCTTTTTGCCTTTTCCCCTCAGGGCTGACGGAGTTACACAACTGCATTCGAGGAAGAAGCCAGGCAGGTGCCACGAAGGAGGGGCCAGAGAAAACCTCAGGGTCAAGGTGCTCTCCACGCTCGAGCCAAACTGCTTCTCTTCTCCCATCAAGCTCGAAACGAAGTTTTCAAGATTCTCTCCCTCATTATTTTTCCACTTTCTATTAAGCCAAATGCCACAGATTTTTTTTTTTTTGTGCCAGCAGCATCTGACCTAGTTTTTTTTCATTATTTTTTGTACATGTGTGTGCACCGCCTCCGCTTGTCATGTTGTTTACAAGCTGGAGAGGGGTCAGACCTGGTCAGGGTTTGATGCAAGTTCTCCAAGGAAAACTCGCTGCTGCAGGAGTGCACTTTACACTTTCAGTACATCAAAGTGCCATTAGCATTTCACCACTCCAAGATCCAGAGGGGCAATCCTTGCCAGGCTTCACCCTCGGATGACTCCATCCGTCCCGATAAAGGATTTCTCCGGGTAAACGAGGACACTCTCAAATCATCTGTGCCTCCCTTGGCACGTTACCACAACACTCTGGGAAAGCCCAGCTACCACCAGATTTATTTACTGCCATTCTTTGGTCTCCCCAAGTGATGGATAAGAGGATCAGCAGTGGAGGAGCTCTTTGGCACGTTCATCCGCGTTAAAAACTTCATTGAAAAGCGCGTCTGTCTGGGATCGATGCTCTGGCTCTGGCAGAGACTTCCATTTGTGTCACCTGATGAATCGACAGCTCCAATCCAGAGAGATCCTCTGATCTCTATTAACCCACGGATATCATCTGTTAAATTCTCTCTGGGCAGAAGTCCAGAGAGTTCTGGATGAATAAATCTACCTTCGTTGTGATTCAGCTCCTGCACTGGGTAATCAAAAAGTGGATACTGATCTCCCCTATGGTCCAACCCAAAACCTTCCCAAGCCAGCCCAAGTCTTGTCATTGGTTTCATCTGAGTTTTTCAACAGGATTTTATTATATGAGATTTGAATCACTTTAGAGACAAGTAACAAAATTACAAGATTAGGATTTTCCCCCTCCGGATCTTTATTAATCAACACAGATATTTGACTATGATTTTTCCCCATATATATATATTAATCTTGTATTCTTAGCAAATTACTCCGAAAGGGGGCATTTGTCACTTCACTTTTGACTGGCAAGTCTGAAAAATCTAAAAACTTTGTGTCAGAGCTGAAAATGTCACGAAATGATGGATCCGGAGGGAAGACCATTGACTGTTGCAAGCTGATTTTTAAGAGTGTTCTTGAATATTTAAACGTAAGGGGACGAGTTTGGGGCCAACGTGACAGGAAAGATTAGCTTGTCTTGAGCTAGAAATCTTTTCTAGAAATCTCCTGCTGCTGTTGAAGGTCCCCCATCCACCTCTGGGGATGAGGCCGTGTCTGACATCACATTATGCTGTGTCTGGATCCTGTTAACAGGCTCAGACTGTACCCCAAAGGATGGTACTTTTATGGTGTGGACCATTAGAGAGTAGGAAGATATCAATAAACTAATTTCCCTTTGTGGCAACCTCTCATCTCCAGCCATAAATCCAGGGTGAAGCTTTCCCAAGAGGAAGCAGATTTGGAAAGGGTCGATATCAGTAACTGGAATCAGATTTTCTGAAGGGCTCCAATCCTATTTAGACAACCAAATGAAGGCCAGGCTTTTAAAAGTGCTCACTTTATTAAGGGAAATTTTTGGCCTCCTGGTCCCTTTGGAAGATACAGCTCTGCCAGGCTTTCCTTGGAGTTTTGCATTTATTTTGTAATTTTCTGTGAAAAATAACAAAAATAAATATCAGAGGTCGATTTTCCTTCATTCATTGCACATGGAGATTTTTCACTGCCTGGGAAGGCAGGAAGATGCTGCCAGCATTTTGGCAAGAGAATGAACTAAAACTGCAATCATTCCAGCCTTGCCAGGACTGATATCAGTGACACTCTCATAAATTCAAGTTGGAAAAGAGAAAATGTCCAGATGTTTTGGAGAGAACAGATCATGAGCACTTCACAAAGTGCAAAATATTTATCATACAAGCTGAAAATGCACAGAAAGCACAATGTTTACTGCACATTTTTGTTGATTTTTTTTTTAATTATTATTATTTCTAGGGAAAAAACCCTCGTTTTTCTCCCTCGTGTCACGTAATGATGTGGTCAGTAATGAGAGGTCGTTGTTTTTTCCTGTAGTCAAGTTGAATAATATTAGTCCACTGTACAAGTTGGTTTAACCACTGCTCCAAACCTTTTTAAATTGAGCTGCCCAGATCTTGTCTCACAGACATGACACATCTGGAGTAAAATCCACTGGCACTTGCATTTGGAATGCCCTAGGTTGTTTTTCCTTTTTTCTTAGCAGCATTGTAGGGGAGATATTTGATTTTTTAAATTCTGTTTGCTGGAAGGAAACTATTTTTAAAGTCATTCCTGTTGAACTCTGTAAATAATCTGTAAACAATAAATCATTTTATTTACATCCAGGAGGAATCTGGGGCTATTGAGGTCACCATATCTTGTGAACCCGAATGGCAGCAGGAGACTGACTTAGCACAACCTAAGGAGATGTTCTCTTGTTATGATATGTATTAGTCTGCTAATCTTTTCAGTCTTTAATCCACAATAGTGTATTAAAAGGCCAAAAATAGTCTCCACTGTTGTTAAAGGACAGTTTCTGACTTTTTTGTTGTTGTTGTTGTTTTTTCAAAATGAAAATTCCAGTGGGGAGTTGAACAAATGTTCAGTCTGACAAACAGAATCCTTCCTCATGTTCCATCTCTCTGGCACAAAGGTTTTCCACACTTCATTTTTCAGTTAACTGTCACTGTGGGGTCTTCTGAAATGTTTTTTTTTGTTTTTTTTTTTTGAAATTAATGTCAGCTTGTTTTGTGCGTCAGTGTTGTCGCTTCGCAGTTCTTCTAAATTAAACAAATATTTTAAAGCTGTGTTTGTCCAGCCAAACTCTTGTCATTTCAATTATTAGTGTTTCCAGAAGTGTAAACACTTGTGCAGAGCACAGACGGACCTGGCATCATTGGAAATCTTACCATTGGAAATGACATTCTGCTTTCCCTGCGTCAACATGTCACAGCATAATGGTGGCACAGCAAAAGGAGTGAATGTCCTGGGCATTCCAGCTGATATGTTTTGTTTTTCTCTCACATTTATTCTCCAGAATAAACAAAATGCGACATGAAAGTTACTATTTCTCGTGTCTGTGATAAACAGATTTTCAGCTGTCAGAAATAATAGTTTGAAGAGCGATATGTATAATAACTATTTGCACCTCTTCTCCAAGAGGCAAAATCCTACTCTGGCAAAATAATCATCCCTTTCAATTGAAGATTTGTGGGAATTATGGTAAATAAAATACCCCCACACCTTTCTGTTCACGTTGAAATAGTAGGAAATTTCACCATCCCTGGAGGTGTCCAAGGAATGACTGGACTTGGCACTCGGTGCTCTGGGCTGGGTGACAACGTGAGGATGGGGCACAGGGTGGACTTGATGGTCTGGGAGGTCTTTTCCAACCTAAATGACTCTGTGATTCAGTGACAATCACCATAAAGAGACTCTCATCCTGCTCTATCAGGAGCTCTCTGATGCTTCACATACCAGTATTCTGCAGCTGATGTTTTCCAGCAGTAGAAAGTCATTTGTAGCAGTTTGGTACCAGAAAAGCACAACAGAGTGTCAGGAAAAGCTTTCAGGACAGTGTAGGGACTTTGCTCATCTAACCTGTACTTGATGGACAGGCTAGATGATGACTTGATGACTCTTCGAGGCATCACCTGCAGAGGGCCTTGACCTGCAAATTTAAACCCTACAGGTACAGCTCACACTTTAATGCAAAACACTGAAAAAAAGCAGGTTTTTGAAGGTAACTTCTTGACAGCTGGCAGTGGCACAGTAAATACTTTTTCTTTCATTAAAGAAGAAAAGGACGGCCATAGTGAAGGTGGTGGGGGTGGTTCAGGCAGGGTCCTTCAAACCCACCCAGAGTGATTTGTCTCTGAGAGCAACCACAGGCGCACTGGAGTGCTGAGGAGAAGTGAGAGAAGCAAGCACGATGCTTCCTACAAAGAATCTCTGACATTCTGGGGCATTTTCCTCTCAGGGAATTTTCTGAGCCAGCTGTGGTCTGTGCTTGGTCTGAGACATCCAATGTCTGTCTCTCCCAGGCCACCTCAGTGCCCCGAGCCCGTGCTCGTGTCCTGCACCAGCGCTGGCCCCTCGTGTTTGGTTCTTCTGGACGAGGAATTCCAGGGGTCAGCTGTCCCTGGCAAAACCCACCTTTGTTCCTTCCAGACCTGAGTGCCATGTTTCTCTAAATAAATCACAGAGGCTCTTTTGTTTAGCTGGTACAAGAGCAGTTTGTTTTTTCCACATGGTTTGAGTGCTTTGTTTGTATTTCAAAGTCTCTCCCTTTCTGCCTTTTTTTTCCCTGTGTACAGTTGAAGGCTGAAAATTTGCCTACACAAGAGAATTGTTCTGATGCACTCAAAAGAATGTGAATTACTTTTTGGAAGAGATATTCAAAATTTTCCTGAGTGATTGCTGGTGGGAAGGACAAAATCTGCCAAACAACAGTGACAGCAAATACTGCAGCTGAGGCAGAGATTTTTGTTTGTGCAATCTGGGAAGCAACAAAACCCAAGAAACATCCCAAAGGACCCGCATCACTTTTTGGTGTGTAACAGCATCAGGCTCTGATTCAGCTCACTAAGTAGGAGATATTTTACCATGCTCCTCATACTCCTGAGAGATGAGAAAAGCAAGCACTGGGCTGTCACTCAGTATTTCTGATGAGAACACATACCAAAAAAACTCTTTTACACTCAGTGTTCTGTATATCATCAGCCATTTATTTCCAATTCTTTGGAGAGCTGCTGTGAGGATAATGTGCAGGCAGCTCCAAGCTATCTGCATGAGGAATGGGTTTTGCACGACTTTCAAGGAAACTCGAGTTGAAATGATGGCATCATTTACAAGTCACAATGGGAAGGAGGATTTTCCTGATTAGGACATATCGATGAACTGCAATTTCATCCCTGGGAAATGACTGATTATTATGATGGGCCATTTTCTTTTTCCCCTAGAGTTTTTTCAGAAATACTTTTTCTGGGACATTTCATCTCTCTTAGGATTTTTTTTTTTTTTTTTTTTTTGTACGTAGTGTTCTTTTTGACTATGATTTAATAAATATATTCAGACTTTCCCATTAGGAATGACAAATGTAAACAAGCTGTCTCTCAGATGGAATAATTTAATAATAAAACCTGTCTAGTGACCCAGTACTTGCCAATCTGAACTCTGAGTAACTTTGAGGGGAAAAGGGCAGAGAGGAGAACCACTGGAACTGCAGAGACACAGGTAGAGCTGTGCAAATACAGAAAGACCCAGAAAGATGCAGAAACCTGTGTTGATAGAAAGAGACAAAATATTTCTACTTCCTTCTCATGACTGGGGTAACAGACAGACAAATACAGAAATATATCTATTTATGTTACCACATCTTACCTTTTTCTATTTCTTTGAAAGGGTGTATTGTTGCCAAAGGGTCCAGGCAAGAGCAATAAACAGTTTTGTTGATGAACCTGTAGTAGAATATGGAAAAACCACAGGAAATAGTGGGCATGATCTCAAAATTAATTGATACTCATCAAAACATGACAAACTTATGAATGAGAGCCTCAACACTAAACTCAACTGGTGATTTCAGACAAAGAGAGAAACAAAATTGATATTCCACGGAAAAGGGAAGTTAGGAAAATCTGGCTCCTTAAGTTCCACTGCAAATTAGTGGAAACTGGTAACTGGTTTTGACTTAACTATGGCAAGGGATTATCCCCAAATAGTTGCTTGTAGAGATGTCTCATGAGCTGGCTTTGGAAATTCCTTTGGAAGATGAGGCTGGGTGAAGCAAAACGCTTTCTAGACAGCAGTTTTGCAATGATCAAGTCATCCTTCCTAGAAGGGCTTCAGAAAATAGGTACTTGTTCTCATAACCCTCTAGAAAGGGAAGCAGTTGTGATTTGCTTTGAAGTGTGAGGAGAAATTAGTTTTTTTGAACTTCCTTAGAGGCCTCCAGCAGGAAGTGATTCCGCTTTGTTGAATGTCCCTCACAAGCAGGAAATAATAAAATAGCCACAAGTGCTGAAGCAGTTGATGAAGGTGTTCTCCCTTGCAAGGTCTTTGAGTGGATCTGATGCAGTGCAGAGCCTGTAAAGAGGGACAGAATGATCCAGACACTTCTCTCTTAGGAAGGAGAGACTTTTTTAATTGCCTTTTGATTAAAAAAAGATGCAGGCAGTATCATGCTGATCCAGCAGATGAGGAAAAAACAAAGGCATTTCACGAGAAATGCTTTGAAAATGAACCCAGATGCTTGTCCTTACAGGCTGAGGATGGTATTGATGAAAATACAGAAAGGACTTGAGAAGTTGTGCTTGTTACAGCAATAATCAAATTCTTTAAAGAAAAACTCATAAACCATCCAATGGGGACGTTTATCAGGGACAAGCTCTCTAGGATATTATCCAAATAGTCATACAGGAGGCAATTCATTATGAGAAGACCCCGTAAATGGCACTTTGGAGTCAGGGGTTCTGAAGCAGCTTGCCAGGAGATTGGAAAAGCTGGTGCTCTGATTTAATAACCACAGATATGCCTGAACACAAGCAGCAAAAAATGCTGACTCCTCGTCCAGATGGCCTGAATCAGAACCAAACTGCAAACACTACCCTCGGCAGAGGAGCAAGTCACGGGCTGCTGGGGGGAACGTGCGCACGCAGGAAGAGGGGCAGACGTATTTCCTCCAGTTATCTGCAGAGGAAGGATGAGTTCCTGTGTCACCCACAGGACCTGAATGCAGAGTAGGAAAAATGAGTGTCCAGGCAATTAAAAGCCTCCCAGCCAAGAGGATGATGGTGTTACAACAGCATATCCCAACAGTGCCTGTGACTGGAACATACTATCTCCTCATGGTATCGCTGCAAGAGTGTCCTGGATCCTGGTCATGGTGGCAAATCTTGCCATTTGAAGGTGGTTTTTATCCAAAACACAGCAGTAGGAGGAGTTGTACATTATGTGCAGGAAGGGAAGGCTGTGTTGTAAGGGTTTACCTGGCTGTCTGGGGATGGCTATGCACACAGAATAGATTTTTCTTTGCCCACTGTGTACAATCACAGTGTACAAGTAACTGCTAGGTTTGAGATGAAATAGTTCTTTGCAGGGAGATCTTAATGTGATCATGCAGTGTCATGACTGGTGTCATTTGGCTCTTCCCTGGGGCCTGACACGAGCAAAGAGCCTGCAGCACTCGCCAGTGTTTCAGTGAATCAATCTGATCCAGAGTCACTCGCAGCAAGAAACTGGAATCCAAAATGATTCAGCAGCTCTGAGAGACTTCAAGGAACAACGAAATGCCCAGATTGCCCCGAACCCGACGTACTCTGAGTCGTGTCCGGTTCTCTCTCTCCATTTTTGGTAGCTGTGTTTGTGGCACAGCACGAAAGGAATAGAAATAAACATGTTCCCTATTTCTTGATAGAACACTTACCGAGAGTACAAAATGTTTCTTGGTACTACTCATGCTTTGGCATAAGTTGATTAAGGCAAGAAAAATCTATTCCTGAAGAAGAAGAAGAGATTTGAAACATGTGCAGAATAGGTGGGAACCAAATTAAAAATATTTATGTTTTATTGAATTTCAGATCAAATTTGGGAGTAGCTGCTCGCAGAATAAAATCCATGAAGGAAGGGCATATGGAAACAATTTCTAGGGCATCTGGTGTGATTCTCTAAGTTTAGAAAAAAGTGGGGCTATCCCTTTCATTAGTTATTTAGTGAAATGCCCCAGGCATTCCAGTTCTGCCAGGCTGCACCCAGAAACCAGGGTTTTCAAATTAAGAGTAAGATAGCATGTAACAAGTTCTTTCTGTTCTGTGGTAAATGTCCGTGGGCACTTTCCCCATCAGCAAGTAAGGCTTAATTTGAGTTAATTGGCTGGCTTTCATTTTTGTGAAGTAAACCATATTAAACATGCTTACACAGACAGGCATAAGCATGTAAGATAGAATGGGGTACAACTTTTAATATGCATCTATGTGCATTTTCATATGTGAAAGTTTGTAGCCACGGGAATAGCATTTATTTAAAGCAATATGATTAGTACTTGGGTTTTTTGTTTAACATATATATTGTGGTTTTATGTTAACTTAGTCATGATTTATGTTGTGCCTTTCTGAATGTATGGAGATACAGTATGAATTGCTATGTGAGAGGATGGATGTACGGCATGGGCAGATGTTTCTGCATCCAGGGACTTGTGAACATCTTGTGTGTAATGTGAGTAAATGAAGATGAACAGGTCTATTATTTTATAGAATTACTTCATGCTATTGTTGGTGCGCTGCATAAAACCACAGTAAAAGCCTGTTGTGTGTGTGTTGGATGCTCTGATCAGTGAAAAAGACTTGGTGTGTCTTTTCTACACTTTTTGTTGAGGGCATTTGTATTGAAATATGAAATATGGAAGGATGTTTATATTGATCTATAAAGATATATGGCTCAGTGCAGTGGGGCAAGACATCCTGTGGGCCCTGTGTGGTGCACAGCTGCTCAGTGTGGCCTCTGACAGCATTCACATCTGCTCTCGGGTTTGCGAGTTGCAGGAAGGGGAAAGGAGCGTGGAGGAGAGAGTGTGGCTGCATCTTTGTTTTGTTGTGGTGGAGGAACAACGAGTGTCGGGGTAGGTGCAGGAAGCGCGTGTGGCAAAGGTGGCAGAGAGCAGCTGGGGGCAGGTTATTCGTGCTCTCTGTCACGGTGGTGGTCGTGCCCTTGCCATGGTGCAGCATCTTTGAGTACAGGTTATCCGTGCTCTCTGTCACGGTGGTGGTCGTGCCCTTGCCATGGTGCAGCATCTTTGAGTACAGGTTATCCGTGCTCTCTG
>JAYRBT010000043.1:2940617-3051013 GCA_036023395.1 Myiotriccus ornatus
TCACGGTGGTGGTCGTGCCCATGGCACGGCGTAGCAGCTGTGCTGAGTACAGGTGAAGGGAGGCAGTGATGGACGGTCACTGTCGCAGGGCCTGGCAGGGAGGGAAGGTGTGGGTTTCCATGGCTGACACTGAGGAAACACTGTGTGTCATCTGCCTTGTGTGTGAAGGGAGGCAGCTGCTGCGTGCGAGGGAGAGAGAAGGGGCTGACTGCCCTCTGCGTGTGCCTGGAGGGAGCTGAGGGGGTGTGAGAGGAGCTGGTCTGTGTGCTGGGGTGTGAGAGGAACCTTTGCGTGTGCAAGTGAGGGGAATCGGGTGCATGTGTGTGTGCATGAGAAGGGAGCTTCTCTCTCTGTGTGTGTGAGAGGGAGGGAAGCCTTTGTAGGTGGATGTGTGTGTGTGTGAGAGAGAGAGAGAGAGAACCGGTGTGTTTTGGAGGGATGTGGTGTGTGAGAGAGAAGCGGGGGCATGTGGGGAGAGCCGGTGCGTGTGTGTGTGTATATGTGTGTGTGTGTAAGGCAAAGCCGGTGAGAACAAGCGTGAGAACACGCGGAGTGTGTGAGGGAACGCCCGGTGTGAGTGAGGAGGACCCGGAGCGTGAGAGAACACCCGGTGTGCGTGAGGAAGACCCGCGGTGTGCGAGGAGGGACCCGGTTCGCGTGTGCGGGGCGGGGGCGGCTGACGAGAGGCGGCAGGTGCTGCCGGCCCTGCCGGCGCTGCCCCCGGCGCTCCCCGGCGGGGGCGGCCCCGCGCCCGCCCCGCCCCGGCCGGGGGCTCGCTCAGCCGCGGGCGGAGCAGCCGGCGAGGGCTCGGGATCCTCCTCCGCTCCGACGTCAGGCGCGGAGCGGCAGGCAGCGCCCAGCGCCGCCGTTGCCAGAGACTCGGCGGCCGCCGGACGGGGCGGACGTCGGGGCGGCGACTCCCGGCGGCGGCGGGGGGTGGGGAGGAGGCGCTATGGCCGACGTGTTCCCGGGCTCCGAGCCCGGCGCGGACCCGGAGGCGGCGCGGCGCTTCGCTCGCAAGGGCGCCCTGAGGCAGAAGAACGTGCACGAGGTGAAGGAGCACAAATTCATCGCGCGGTTCTTCAAGCAGCCCACCTTCTGCAGCCACTGCACCGACTTCATCTGGTGAGAGAACCCGCGGGCGCCCGTCCTCTCTTCCCCCCCCCCCAGCGCTCCCGCCGCTCGGGCCCGTTCGGCTGGAGGGGATTCCCCGCCGCGGGCACCCCCCCGCGCCGTGCCCGGCTCCCGGTGAGCCGCCCTCTCTCCCTCCTTCCCTCTTTCCCTCCCTGCCTGCCCCTCCCACTCGCCGCTTCCCCGGGGCCGCCGGTTCCCGGGGCCGCGCAGGTGACCCCGCTGGGGGTGACCCCTCCGTGTCCCCTCGCTGCCCCCGGCGCTGTCGCATCCCCTCCCGGCGGACTCTCTGCAGCCGCCGGTGCTCGGGGGGGCCCCGGCCCGAGTCTGGGCGCTCTCGGGGCGGGGGGAGCCCCCAAACTTGCCGGAGCTCGGTGGGGGAGTTGCAGAGACCAGCGGGGTCTGGAGACCCACGAGTGGCCCATCGCTTGCCAAATGGTCCCGATGTGTATTTCCTCACCCCTTGTCCCGGCTGGGCTGGGCTCCCGGCGGAGCCCGTGCCCGAGGTGTGGGTCTCAGCCCGGCACGGCCGCCGCGGTGGGACGGGGGGTGGCTGTGCCACACTGCGGGGTGTTGGGTGGCACGGCTTGGGTCTCCCAAAGGCACCGTCACACCGCTGCTCCGGTCCGCGGCGGCGAAAGGGAGGGGTGCTTTCTGCCAGAGAAGGGTTCCTGCTAGAGAGGGCAGGAGAACTCCCCTACCAACACCCTCATCGCTGGGCGGGTAGGGAAATAAAAAACACCCCTCTGTGTTGCGGCAGCTCCGCGCAGGCCGGGCCGGCCCGGAGGGAGCCCCGGGCGTGCCGAGCCTGCGGGAACCGCTCGGGATTCCCCCTCCCGCTCCGCAGGTGCGGCTGAGCTCCAGCCCGGCTCCGCCGAGGGAGTTTGCGCTGCGGGTCTGGGAGCTGAAAGCCAGAGCTGTGATTTATTTTGGCCGAAGTTGTGAAAGATTTAGAGGGGTCTGCAGCCGGCTGGCTCTGTTGCCCTTTTCGTATGTATTTATGTTATTTCTCATATGTTTTCTTTCGCTTGGACACCGACCTTTGCCTTCTTTCATCAGTTTTCCTGTTTGCCTGCTGAAGCAAAGACTGATTGCTCCAGGAATGACTGAAATATATTTGCAGAGTAAGGCAGGAAAACTGAGATGACAGACTGCAAAAGAAACAAGTCAACTTTCTGAGTTTGCCTTTTTTTTTTTTTTTTTTAATTTTTTTTTTTTCTACTTGCAAAAAAATCGCAGAGTTCGGTATTGTAAAAGTGAGAGACCTTCAGAGACTGCTTCGAAGTTAAATCTAAACGAGAGTGAATTGGGAGGTGTGAAAAACCGCTGCAGGGTTACTGTCGAACTGTGTCTGTGCACATAAGTAGCGCAATTATAAAACAAAGCAGAGTTCTGCCCTGAATGGCAGGGTGGATTTGGAAGTGAAAGGGTATCCTGTGGCTGACAGGTGGCAAGGGTGGCTGTGCTCTTGTCTTGTCTTGCTCAGCGAGTCTGAGGAAGCTCCTACCATTCATTAGAAGAGCATCTGACAGCTCGAGAACTTGTTTCATTTCCTAATTTGAAGATGGGCCACTCTTGGATAACCATCGCACACCATAGAAACAGCTTCATCTCTTTCCAAAATGACTTGTGCCAGTTAACATACGCTTTCAGGTATAAAGAATGAACTATGCAAATAGATATTTTCCTTAAATGAGATATTTACCAAAATAGTTTAGTGCCTCCTTATCCTCTTAAGCAATTTTCACCTCTCTACTTTGTTTCTGCATTATTGATAATTTTTTAAAGACCTTTTACTTAAAATACATTGTAACTGCTCCGAGATTGGAATGGGCTGCCGCTCTGTACGAATCCAGCTCAAACACTGAGGGGTGCCTGTGCTTCTGGAGTAGATAATACAGGAATGTTCTTTACAAATAAGTCTGTTTAAAAGGATAAAAAAAAAAATTAAAAAAAAATATCTAAAGTCTGTTTCATGTTCTTAGTCCTGCCATCAGCTTTCCTGCGGTTGCATTTCCACACTTCCAGCACAGGCTTTTTGAGTTTTGTAAAGACGAGAGATAACAGCATCAGAGTGACAGTATAGGCACGTGTGCTGCCGAGTAAACAAATAATTTGAGATTTCTTCTGGACTTCTTACTTTAGGCTTGCTTGTAGCAGCAGCAGTTAAAGACTCGTGCATAGAAATGTAGAGAAATGCTGTGAGCTGTGTAATGTCAGCTTCCTCCTGAAGTAAAGGTGCACTAAATGTTTTGTCTCTCTGCTAAATAAATAAATAGTGGAGAAATCGTGTCCATTTTTTTTTTTAAAGGCATTTCCACAAAGCTGATAATTAAACCTCATGCTGTTAATTGCACACAGCTTCTCCAGCTCCTGACTTTTGTCTGTTTGTCTCTGAGGGTGAGCAGCTCCAGCTGAAAAACATTCTGCAAAGAGGGGGAAAAAGGCAGGGAAATGTTTATAAGGACGATACTCAAAACAGTTATTTTTGTGGAAAGAGGATGTTGAATGCTTAAAGATCAACAAATAAACAAAGGCAACAGCAGTGTGGTTTGCCAGAGGTGTGATAAATGTTGGACCTCTGGATTCCGTGGTCATTGGTGAAGTGTTACACACACACTCGTGGGGTTTTCTGGAAGTGGAGCAAGGAAGCTGGACAAATAAATAATGAGTATGAAAATCATGGGCCTGTCCCCTCATTGCCATTGCAACAAGCAAAACCTTTAAGCCTGCCTGCTTTCCATACAGCAAACAACTGGAGTGTGGCTGAGGCACATAACATCGGTGTGTAATCCGAAAATTGGGATGAGAAACCGAGTGTGGTTTGTTCTGTGTGCCTTTGCTGGAACCTGGACTATTCTACCTTGTATGTTAAGCATACACGTGGCGTGAAATGAGTTGAAATATTATGCAGTAATCACAGATGATGATAATTGTAGATCCAAAATAGCTTGTAAAATAATAATAATAAAAAAATTGTTGCCAGAAGCTGAAATTACATAGCTGGTGACAGCTATTGTTCCCTGCTTTGAAATGGGTGGGCTGGTCTGTGTTGTGTATTTGAAAATCTGTTGCTGCTGTGGCAAAACCTGAAGGAATTTAATATGAAGTGATTTTTATGTTGCTGTAGATATTTGAGTAGAAATTGTAACTAAACATACTAAGGTTTTGTTTGGTTTTTTTCCCTTCTTTTTTCTGCAGGGGATTTGGGAAACAAGGATTCCAATGCCAAGGTAAGCTACAACTGCTTTGCTGGCACGCAGATGTTGTTGCACCCCATTTTGAAGGTACCCAAAAATCACCTACAGCAAGAGGGAAACAAGCCTGGAAAAACTAAGCAAGCACCTTTGTGTAAATTCTAAAAGAAGACTATTTTTCAGTTAAATAATTATTGATATTTATATCATCCACGTTGAACAATCAAGTAACTTTTCATACTGTAGTAACATAAAAAGTTGGTGGGTTTTTTTTTTTTAAATCTCATCGTGGTACATGTAGTATAATCTGCATGATTCTTAAGTTTTCATGAGAATAGTCTGTGCAATTTAGCTTTTGCAGAGACCATTTTTCACATCAGAAGCTCTTGTCTGTGTGGGCGTTTTGGAAAATGGAATCACTTTTTAGTCATATGGCTTCTTTTCATAACCCAGAGTCCCTGCTTTTCATTTTCATACAGTGCATGTTTAGGAGGACCTTTGGCTTGAACTACATATTAGGACAAGCAGCATTTTCCTGTCTTATATAATACGCAATTACAAAAAAAAAATCCACCTGTGCAAAATCACTGATTTAATAAAATCTACTAACCTTGAGAAACTGCAAGCTGCTGCAGTGTAAGGTAACTGTATTGGCTGTACTCTCACATACTCTGTATTTTTGCCAGATTCTTATCGTTATTTAGCATTTCATCATAAACTAACCACACCCAACTATTGCAGGTTTTTTTTCTTTGTCATGTGTTTACTTAATTAGGATGAGGCTTTTTGTTGTCTCTCTCCCTTCCCCGCCTTCCCTGTCTTATCACCTGCACGTTGTGTTCTCATTATCCAGCCTTTTCGTTGGCTCTTCCATGGCATTTTTAATGGGTTTTTGCTGTTGCCTTAGAGCATATTTGACTGTCCTGAATGTTGCTTTCACTGAGTGAAATCAGAGATTCTGTGGTATTTTTGTGGAAGTTGATGTTAGCTGATACTTCTGGAGATTAAACCTCTGAGACAGTGGATGTAAAAGACAGGTGCCTTTTAAAGATGTCGCAATAAGTAGTTTTCTTTCTGCAAGTAGAGACTTGCAGACACACACACATGATGAAAGCTTTACATACCTGACTGAGGTAAGCACACATCCATGATTTTACTGTGGATCTTGCATGCAATCTCCTCTGTGCCCCAATATTAAATTTTGTAGCTATCCTCCCGTTTTTTGCCACCCACGACATCCAAACAGATCGGTCTGTAGCGCTCAGTCCCCAGTGGAATGGCATTTCCTCAGTCCCACTCATGATAGCTCAGTGCTTCCTAGTTCAGCAGTTCTTTAGAGGTTCATTACGGATTTCTGTTGGTATAGAGAAAATAATTGGAGCTGCATTTAAATTATACAGTTCTCTAGCTTAAGGTTTGCAGTTTGCACAGTGCTGACACTCTCCTGTCTCCCAGTCGGGAGCTCGTGGCTCAGGTTGGGTGGTGAAACTCTTTTCAACCTCCTTGTTCTTATGGGATCCCTAGGGATTTGCAAAAGGCAATAAATTAAATTTTGCTATGGTTTTAATGCCCTGAATGTGGCAGAGGGTCAGGGTGCAATTGCATTAGTACCACACAAATGCTCAAGCAAGAGACAGCCCTAAAGTAGTTTGTCTTTCTTAATGTCTGTGTTTTATTTTAATGTGGCTGCTGTACAGACCAGCAAAAACATACTCAGAATGGCTGCTCAGGTTTACAGCCAGGAGTTGTGAGGTGTTATTTCACGGAGAGGAGGCAAAACTCTGCTGCATTATTGGAAATAAGTGTTTTGGAGAGGGAGTTTGGGATGATAAATAGTGGGAAATGTCTGTCTTTGGTCATGTGTGAATTTGAAAATGAACTCTACAGAGTTCAGCTGGATTAACTGTCTCCTAGGGGTAGGATTCAGGAGGAATTTCCTCACTGAAAGGATGGTCAGGCATTGGAAGGGGCTGCCCAGGGAGGTTTGGAGTCCCCACCCCTGGAGGTGTCCAAGGAATGACAGGACGTGGCACTCAGTGCTCCGGGCTGGGGGCCAAGGTGGGCATCGGGCACAGGGGGGACTCGATGGGCTGGGAGGTCCTTTCCAACCTTTGTGATATTTTGCCTCCTGTCATTAGGAAGCATTTTTCTGTTTGATATCTGTGGTTCAGTGTTGATTTATAGAAACATGACCTAATCCAAAATATTGTGCTTTTGAAACAGGAGTTCTCGCTCTGTTGGTTTGTTCTTGCTGGTTGCTGTTGATTGTCTTTGTGGTAGTGCAACTGTGATGGATTTTTTTCAGGATTATCTCAGGGAGTTGGGGCTCTGTTGGGTTTTCTTACACTGTCAAGCAGGCCAGCAAGCTGTCTGTAACTCTGGGAGCTTTGCTCTCATGTGCACCTGGAAACACTGCAAGAGGAATGTGAAAACCAGAATAATTTAAACCTTTTTCGATCTGCCACACCATGAAAGCTCCTCTTTTAAGAAAGCAGACTTTAAATTAAGCAAGCAATTAAGTTAAATTTTGGCTTCCTCATCCTTTTGGTACTGATTGTTGTACTTGGAGTGTAACCTGTACTTTTCGTTCTGTTTCATTTGTACAAAAACAAACAAACAAAAAACACAAACCAAAACATTTTTCTGGTGAAACAGAGCGCAGCAAATAGAGACTCACCAAGATGTGAAGGAATATTGTAGAACATGTATTTATGTATGTTTAGAGGGTTGAAGTTTAGCACTGGAGGCTCAGCAAATTCCTCAGGGCAAGAATATTTTTAATTACAGTAATATAACCGTGTTCAACTCGTGTTCCTTATTAAGGGCCTGTTGTTAATTCTCTCCTAAATGGTTAAAATTTGTCATTATTAACAGCAAGTTTTCCCTCTTTTAGATGGTTCCCTGAAGTGCAATATTCTGCTGTAGTTCAGCTTTGAAATACATTTGGCTTAAGGATAATAACGAGCTAAGGAAGAGTTTCTCATTAGTTTTCTAATTTACATAAATAGAAATTAGAGAAATCAATTAAAGCAGATCATTATGTTTCCCTAATCTGTGCAACTCTTGCTCTTTCCACTGTTTTGTCCTGTCTTCCCTCGATTTATTTCCAGACAGTTTTGCTCTGGGTGTTGAGTTCTGCCCCACATCACTGTGCTAAGGTTCTGGAACAGCCTGGTCTGTGCTGGGTGTGTTTCCTGACACTGCTGGCTCTGGGCTAGCCAGGGATTCTTTCACTGAAAATGGAAATGGGGGGATTTTATGAGTTTTAACTGTACAAATAATGTAATGTTGTCACATCAAGCCTGGTGTGTGGACTGTGTATCTGTGGACCCCTTCTCAAAGGGCAATAATTTTAATGATCTTCAGATAACTTGACACACAGAGACAGATAAGATGCTTGTTGTGTATTTGTCTTGTCAGCCTTTATTTGTTTGTTTTTCTCCTTTGGCTGTCCTTACTTTTGCAACATCTGACCCATTTTATGAGGAAGTATGATCCTATTAATTGCTGATACCAGTGAAAGTTGAGATTCTGTTCCTATTTCCACAGCTGAACTCTGAGAGATCTTTGAAAAAATTACCCGTGTTCTGAGATTTTACTGAGAGCAGCAGTGACAGGTGAAACTCCTGAGGTTTAGTGAGTGCAGATCCATCAGTGTTGGTTCAGATCAGGAAAGCCCTTTGGAAATGTGTTATCCCAGTAATCCCTGCTCTCCCCATGCTTTGCTCTGTGTTGCTGGGTGGTCTTGGAGCAATCAAAGTGGGTTTCCTTTGGGTGCTGCTGGACAGGGCTGCGTTACAGCAGCACATTTAATGACCTCCAGGTGCTGAGGGGTGGTTGGTTCGTGGATCAGCTGCAGATCATCACACATGAAACCCCTGAAATTGGGTGCCCAGCTCAGCACTGGAAGGGGTTTAAGGAGGTGGAGATGTGGCACTTGGGGACACGGCTTAGGGGTGGCCTTGGCAGTGTTAAGGGTTGGACTGGATGATCACAAGGGTGTGTAGTGATAGGACAAGCCTTAAGCTGAAGGAGGGCAGGTTCAGATTAGACATTAGGGAGAAACTCTTTACTAAAAGGGTGGTGAGGCCATGGAACAGGTTTCCCAGACAGGCTGTGGAGTCCCTAACCCTGGACATGTTCAAGGCCAGGCTGGATGAGGTGCTGAGCAACCTGGGCTAGTGGAAGGTGTCCCTGCCCATGGCAGGGGATTGGAACAAGGAGATCTTTAAGGTCCTTTCCAACCCAAACCATTCTATGATCCTGAAGGTCTTTTCCAGCTTCAGTGATTCTATAATTCTCAGTGCTCAATACACAATGCACTAACTGTGCAATTCACTCAACACTGAATGTGGCAGTAAAACAAAGAAATATGCCATTGTACTTCTGTGTTTCTAGAAAATTTCCTTGGTGATATTGTGCTCATCAAAACTGCAGCATAATTAAATCTTATCTTGCAGCAACAACTTTCTTATATTACATTTCAAGAGCAAAACCATCTTTACTCTTCCCACACTTCTAACATGCGAAGTTTTGGGTTGTTTACTGGAATCAGATATCCCAGCACTGTGTTCCAGTTAAAAGAAACTGCCTGTTCCAGTGCCCTGGATGTAATTCTGTGGAGCTCTTCAGCTTCTAATTGAACATGTGGGAGTGATAGCTCATCCCGGGCTGACAGATAAGCTACTTTCAGTCCTGGGCACGAGAAAGTTTGGCATATTGTTCATTTTTTCCCCCTCTGCCTAGATGTAATACTGCACATCAACTGCTGATATGCAGCCACATATGGTGTTAATTTTATACAAGATTTTTGTAGATTTAAGTGATTTGTGCCACGAGCAGAATTTAATGAAATGTTGGGAAGAGAGTAGCAGAAAGATGAAGAAAACAGATTTCCCTGTTGGGATGCATCGATAATTATTTCTTTTATGTTTGCTTTTGTGGGTTGTTTCTCTTTAGGGTGAAAGGTAGAAATAATAAGTGATTTAATAAATACTTTAGGCTCAGTTCCTGAGCTCTTACATCTGCAGGAGAAAGCATGAAAGTCTAAGAGTGAAGGACTCTCGTGTGGATAATTAACAACAGGAACTACCCTTTAAGTGTTTTTAAATTTTTGTTAATGCTGAAGGTCATAATTCTGTTTCCAGCAGTGCCTGGTGAACACTTGCAGAGGCTGGGAGTGCTTGGGAGCTGGTTATCAGCTGTTAGTTTTTCAACTGCAGCTATTTATGAATAATGCCTTCCGTAAATGTGATTCATAACCAGCACTTCGAAGTCAGGCAGTGGAACATGCGTGGATGTGTCTTTCTGTGGATCTCATTGTCATTGACTCTGATTTCTTAATTAGAATTGGATTTACATGAAGATTGGGGTTTTTTTGTTGTTCCTTTCTGCAGTTACGTAACTTGGACTCCAAGATTCTGGAGGCACACAGGTCTAATTTCAGGTTATCTTCTAGTGACTTGGTTTAGATTTTGGAATCACGTCACTGTGTTAATTAAAACCTTTTCATCAAGCAGACTTTATTAGAAATCTGGGATATGGCCTTCTAAATGTAGACGTTTGCAGGAATTATTATTTTTGTCTCCTATAGTTTACAAAATGTCCTTTTAAAATTAATTATTTGTTTAGGCTGATACAGAAACACGTTTCTCGAGGTAAAAATTCAAGCTTGTCTGGAAACACCAAAAATAATTAAAAAAATACTATTACTTTCTTAATGTACTACTTTTTAGTTTTTAAAATGAAGCTGCAGAATTCAAATTAATACATTTTGAAGATCGTATTTCTGAAAACTCAATGTTTTTATTGCTCCAAATGATCCTTGAAGTGGTGGCATCATTGAGTATTGGCGGCAATTTAATTAACCATTTTCAAACTTAAAATCTACAAGAATCAGATGTTTAAAATTGGATTCTATGTGCTTGGGTTTGAAAACCACTAACATTGTGCATCAGGGTGTCTAATTAGTATAAAGGTTAGTTACTCAAAAAAGTGGATCAGATACTGCCCTTCCTTATTTTATTGGTAAATGTGGGGAAAGGACGTATTCTAAAGTGCAGACTGTTCTCGTTTTGAAGAGTGGGGAAGGTTTATTCCCAATGTAACTCCCTTCCCAAAGCACAGAATCTTCACTCTTCCTTTTCTCTTAGAATTAAGAACGTTTTTAACTTCTCTGGAATTTGTGCTAAGTGTGGTATTTTAGCTCCTTAGTAAACAAACCATTATTCATGTACGAGAATGAGTTGGAATAATAGTTTATCTTCTTCTTTTCAGCTTCTAGTCTGTGTGGGTTTATTATTTTGGTTTTTACTCACCAGGATATCAGCCAGAATCCACTTTGAAATGTTCTTGCTCTCAAGAAATTGGCCTTTAATATTAAAAATAAGGTGAATCTTTCTGTTCTGGCAGAGAATGCAAAAATAAGCCTTATCTTATGAAAAATCATTGTGTACATTAGTGTTTTATTGGGTTGATTTTAGTTGTCTTTGTTCCTTAAGACGTTGCTGTCGGGGAATCATGGTCTGCATTTTTTATCGCTTTTCCCTGCAGATCAAGGTGAAACAAACTTGAGGAAAGTGCAAAACCATCCCCCTCGTAATTGTCTTTGCTTGCTGGAAGTGTCTCTGCGGTGTCATTCTTGCTGCTCCTCCACCACCCTCCTGCATTTCCTTGGCATCTCCTGATTCCCTGGGCGAAGTGTTACCTGCTGCCTGTTCTCCACACCCTCTTACCTGAATTAGTGTCCCCATTTCTTGCACAACAGGCTCTGATCCACAGAGAATTTTGTGAGTGCTGAAGGTGACATCCTGCTAGGTGCTGACAGGTTCTGGGCAGCTCCGTTTTCTCCTGTTCCAGAATTGTGGAAAATGAAGAGATTCCAACCCAACAATTCCCCGAACGTGTTTGTCTCATGTAAAATGTTGAAAAATAACCCTGTTACAATATACACAGAAACAGACTAAGCAACAGAGTTGATTATAAGGGTGCATATAAAGGTTTTTTCATGTTTTTGCACCGTGGCAGGTTAACTGATTGAATTTGTGATGTGCTGTAAAATTAGTCAGATTTTGGACTGCTCCCTACCTTGTTTGCTAACTTTTACTGGAAATGAATTAAATTTGAGAGCATTCCAAGTATGTCAGTTTTATATCTTCCTTTCTTGTCGTCAGCTCTTAAAAAGTACATCTGTTGGATGTATTTTTATAAAATGGAACTTCTCTGTTAATACGAGTGATGTGGCTGCAGTAGAAAGCAAGAGGTAAGACTCCTGTGTGGATATTTTTCACTTCTCCTCTGTGTGTGTGCCACTGAGAGAAACGCTGCAAGATGACAGAAAGAAGGGAGAAAACCGTAATATTGTTTATTAAATTTTGATATTGCTCAGAATCCTTTTTAGATCTTATTTAGAGATCCTCAAGTGTGAGCCTTTAAAAGGCAGTGAAGGCTCAGTGTCTGTTTGTGCAGCTTAGTTAAACTATTTTTTGGGGTGTCTCTAATACAGTGCATGTCCAACAGACACAACTGTTGCAACTGCCTGAAGATCCTGGGGAATGTTGTGTGTTTTGTTAAATATGAGAAGTTACTAAAATTCCTTTCTTACCCCGGTATATCAGTGGGGAAAAGTGGGTTTTTTTCATGGTAATTTATTTCTTTTTGTTCATAGAACGGGTTTGAGTAGGAAGGGATCTTAAAGCTCCTCTCATTCCATCCTCTACCGTGGGCAGGGACACTTCCCCCTATCCCAGGTTGCTCCAACCGGGCCTTGGACACTCCCAGGGATGAGGCAGCCACAGTTTCTCTGGGCAACCTGTGCCAGAGCCTCCCCACCTTCACAGGGAAGAATTTCTTCCCAATATCCCATCTAAGCCTACTCTCTTTCAGTGTGAAGCCATTTCCCTTTGTCCTGGCACTCCAGGCTCTTCTAAACAATTTCTCTCCATCTTCCTTTTTGTCTCCCTGAAGCCTTCTCTCTTCCAGGCTGAACAATCCCAATTCTCTCAGCCTTTCCTCGCAGCAGAGCTGCCCCATCCCTCCAGTCCTCTTGGTGCCTCCTCTGGACTCACTCCAGCAGGTCAAGGTCCTTCCTGTGCTGGGCACCCCAGTTATCTGCTTGGTTAAATGCCACCTGTATTTTGGTACAAACAGTATAGATTCTGGAGTGTCTGCAGTGTGCTATCCCTGTGCAGGTTTGCCTGTGAAAAGGAACACAGAAATGCTGTGTAGTCACCGAGGAGGGTTCTAAAGTGCAGGTGGTGGGTATGTTTTCTCTCCGTTCTCCTCAGAATGTTTCCTGATGGATCCCACAGTCCTTATGGCAACTGCGCAGCAGGCTCTGCCTCCCAGCATTTACATTCTGCTGCTCTCTGTGCTCTTCCCAGTTGTTTCACTGAGGAGCAATTCGGAGGGTTTTGTTCTGCCTTAGGAATCCAGGTGTTCCTGATGACTCTGTAGAAGTGCTGCCTGCCCTTGTTCTCATACATGTACGAGGCAGCAAAGCTTATTTTTAAGATTTCTGCATAAACCCAACCCTTGTCAGCTCCCTGATGCTGTGTAAAGAGGAACAGCTTAGCTGTCAAGTTTGTATAAAGTTCTGATCATCTCATTAAGCTTGAGCTTCTTTGAACCCTTTGCAAAACCCGAATTATGTTGTACATTATTAAACCTGGTACAAGGCCAGACGTCACTTTCATTTTAGAGTATAAATGCATTGTTTTACAAATATATAAAGCTTGCATTTTATTCAGTGCTGCATCATCATTTCATGGCAGCAGATCTCTTGCACAGTTTCTGTGGGTTTGGATACTTGACAACAAATGTGCTGAAGGCAAGGTCTGTTTCAGGGAGTCTCCTGAAAGTCCCTCAAACAGGATATCCCTGCAAGTCTGGGACTGCTTTAGTACCTGGGACAGATCCAGAGGAGTGGATGTACCTGACTTTGACATTTTGCTCAAGATGCTCCAGGTTTCTTTATAAACAGAACAGCAAATGTAATAAGAACACTGTAAAATATTTGATAATAGAGCCATTTGTATTTTGGGAAGAGGGAGGACAAACCTTTATCACCACTGCATCCCTCTCCTGCTTTCTGTAGCTCTTTGACTTCTGATTCCTTTGTTTCCCGCCTGTGCCTTGAGCTTCTCTGGCCCTGTGATGGTGGAGTTTTATTTACAATCACAGGCAGCAACTGCAGCTCCAGTTTTCAAACAACCCAGTCACCATAATGGGCCTATAAAGTCTCAAGGCTTTTTATTGCTCCTGTCATCTCAAGTGCTTTTGACTCCTGATTACAGAGCAATAAAATGTGGGTGGTTGGGTTAACGTGAGTGACAGCAACGTTGTCTGAGAAGGTCCTGAGTGAACAAATTCGTTGATGCAAGGCCTTGAATTTATGGACACAGCATCACTTTGAAGTATTGATCATTTAAGTAAATGTGTAGCTTAAGATTGATGAAGGGAATAAAAGACTTGATAGATCATTAATGTATTTGGGAGGTCTAATTGGCTTTATGCAGTGTTTTGTAACAAGCTTTCTGCAAGAAGCATTGATAAATATGCTCAGTAAATTTTAATGAAGTCCTAAACACTATCCATGATGCTTATTTTGTAATTTAAATCCATATATTAGGAAGAGTACTAATTGTAGAACTTACTGTAGAATTAAATTTTTAATAAATCTCTCTCTTGGCTTTTTTTCATCTTATGCAAATATTGACCTTTGAATTCTTACTGTTGCCTGTGTTTTATTGAGCCTCACTTTGAAGGGGTGAGAGGATGTGTGTGTGTCATCTTTAAGCTTTTGTTGTAACAATTAAAAGGGCAGTGTCAGACATTGGATCACTTGACATTTAATATGGCAAAAAGAGAAGGAAATCAGTGATAAAATCAGTAGGGTTAATTTTAGAACCATCGAATTCTAAGTGCAGAGAGTAAAAACTAGGCTGGCCAGCAGGGAGCATAACTGATGTCTTCCCAGAACTGATGTCTTCCCAGAACTTCCAAAACACAGCTTGTTCCAGTTCTGCAGTCAGGGGTACTCTTTGTAAGGGCTGCATTCATGTTGAGCTAGTAAATGTTCTTAAGATTTGTAGAGCCTGGATCTTGCAAGCAGCTTTGTATGAATGGATCAGTATCACAGCCAGTGAAAGTTGATCTATTAAGTTGTCCTGTATGGACTGTTGGGATCTGACCTTAATCTGTAGTTAATAGTAGAGGCCTTAATGCTTATTTTTATTTGCAGGGCAGAGATCCTCTGAATAACTGAAGCCTCCTGTTATGCAGAATTCTGCATTAATATTTAGTAAAGCGAGCTGCTATTTCTCAGCAAATAGAGTTCTGCCAGCCTTAATGATACAGAGATGATTTATTTTCATCCCCTCTCCTCTTATGTTAGAATGTAGTTATCAATGGAGCAGAAAATGATACCCTTCAAACTTGTTCTCCTCATGTAAGTCCCTGTCACTTAATATGTAGCTTTTCTGCTGTCCTGTTGTGTACAGAAAGCTCAGGTCATGGCTCTGGGGTGTGTGTTGTGGTAGGAGAAACTTGCTCCTTGAACCAAATTCTGTCTGTAGTTCCCAGTAAGATTTAGGGTGAATGAGATCTTCCACACGGGTTATTTTACTGTACACAGTTAATCGAACTAAGAGGATCACCACAATCAAATGGGTGATGGGAAAGAGGATGATCTTGCTTGAGATAAAGTGATAAAGAAGTATTTTTCATTGTGCTGTCGGTAATGTTGATAAGAAAATGCTTAAGTTGGTTTTCAGGGTGTGATTTTTGTTTTTTTTTTTTTTTTCCTCCCTCTGTTACACTGCATTTCAAAAAAATAGAGCCCTTAATTCAACCTCTTGTTGCATGAGCAAATTTTTTTATCCCCAGGTTGAGGCTTAAAACCAGAGTAATTTATTCTTCTGTGGTGTCTCCTTCTGCAGTGAGAAATTCATTCTGACCTGATGGCGAGATCAGGGTAACAGATGCAATCTCTGGATCAACCAGCCACAGCTTTTGTGTTAACCAGCCATCAGGAAATATCACTAAATTACTGGAGTGCAAAACGCATCTGCTGGAAATATGTTGAAATCTTTTGTGAGATAGGATGGGAAAACACGCCTAGGCTGGGGAGTGGCTTTGGGAACAGCTGTGCTGAAGGACGAAGCGTGGCCCATGTGAATGAGCTCTTCTCAGAAACCCGAGCAGACCCAGTTGGAGTTGGGTTCGTGTGGCTTCTCTCCAACTGTTTTGTGTCTCTGACTGTTGCACAAGTGAATTCTGGTTTTCTAGCAGTTGAAATCTGCCCCTGTGCAGGTTGGCGGGCAGCAACCCTGTGTGTGGCTTTACGACAGCTGGAACGTGCACTTTTTAGTTGCTTGTAACTCCTGCTTCAGTCTCGCCTTCGCTCCGTGCGTTGCATCCTTACTTTTGCAGGAATCCTGTCCTAATTCCTGCATTCCAAAGGAATGCAATCAGCTACGAATCCGCCCTTTAACATTTGCTTAGCGCTCAGCTTTGACATTTTATTCATTCGCTTTAATGGATAATCCGTGTTGCCGTGAGGATGCTGCTCACGGCCCCCCGTCCGCTCCTCAGAGCTGATGTCCTGCTGTGTTTGACACCCTCATGTCCTCATTCTGGAGCTGCCTGTCGCGTGGCCCTGACTCAGAGCTGCAGCCTGTTCCCTCCTCACACCTCACACTGCACCAGCACCACAGGGCTCCCCTCCCTCCCTGTTCTTCCCAGCCTCGTGGCAATCCCAGCACCAGGACTTGGCAAGGCCTTGCTGTGGGGCTTGGAGTGGGAAGCCCTGAAGGAAGATAATGAGTTCGGGATTACTCATTAACACAGGGTAAAACATCAGGTTCTTTCAGCACTCCTGATGTGGAAGCCTTCAAAAATTTCAGGCTGAAAATAGAAAAATAAAAGAGTCTTTCTGCTCGTGTGTATTTTGGACTTTGGTTTTAGGAGAGGTGGAACGCTGGTTATTATTTAACAGGTGTACTATCTGCATAACAGTTCTAAAGTTAGCCAGTTTTAAAGTGATTTTTAAATGTGAATTGCTTTCAAGTAGAGTTGATGTGGAAACTTCTCTCCGTAGATCTTCTTTTTTAAGGTATTTCATGAGACCAGTTTGCACAAAATTCTGTTGAACAATGTAAAACGTCAAAGCTTGCTGAGATTCAAAACAGCTGTTTCCAAAAAGGATCCTGAGTTGATGGAAGGCTCCTGGCTTTCTCTAGAATAGTGCACTAAACCAATGTGTTATTAAAATTCTGTGTCCCCAGATTATTTTTATGAGAAGAGCCATCTTTATGAAGATGGTGTTCTATTTTAGGGTTAAAAAAAATCTGCAGGCTGTCTCCTGAGAAGCCACCAAGATCTCTGATAACACAACATTTTATTTATAGATTGCTGATATGTTTAAGAGGCAGAAATTTATCAGCAATCCAGATGTTCTGGTTTTGTTAATTAACCTGTATCTGCATATCCTTGGGCCGTCTCTTCACAGATGGACTTGCAGGTCATAACATGCTTGTGGTATTTGAACTAAAAATGTGTCTGGTTTTAGACAGGAACACTCTGTATTTCTGTCATTGATTTAAGGCTCTCCAAAATATTAAAAATTGAATTACACTGAGTCTCATTTGTGTGTTAGACTAATGTTGTCTCCACCTGTAAAACAGTGCTTTGGTTACAAAACTGTGACAGGATCAAGGAAATGAGATAAATATGTGAGACAGGACTTGTTTTGTTTTGGTTTTCACCGCTGTGCTACAAAGTCTTGTGCAAAGACATATTTATGCTTCACGAGATCCTGGTCCTAAGGAGTGGGAATATTAAACGGATGAGTCAGAATAAGAACAGAACCCTGCAATTCCAGGCAGTGATACAATAATCTGTCTGTGCAGTGCTGCTTGAGCAGAGCTTCTCTCATGTTTGCCCTTGCTCTTTGTTCTGCAGAATAAGGTGCAAATTTTTTTGCTGGTGGGAAATGGAGATTTTTCAAGCAGAATGTTTTAGAGGAGGTCATTACATAAAGGTAGATTTGGTTAATACTGTCTTTTCACCGTGGAATTATTTTTGACTTGTCACACCTAAAGAAAGAGTTATGGTTTTTTACTTTCCATTTGGTTTTCTGCTGGGGAAGTGTATTCTCATCTAAACTTCTGCCTTCTCTAGGATGCTCCGTGGCTTAAGGGTTGTTGAAATGAGAACAAAGCATTCTGGATGCCTTTCTCAATGGCTGCTCGCTCCCAAGTAATCTGTTCTTCACATCATCCCTTCAGCTGGCACCAACTCAGCTCGTGTAAACCACAATAACCCTGCCCGAGCCAGACCCCAGCGTGTCCCTGCCCCACTGTTGGCACTTTATCACTCGCCTGACAGGTGTGAATTTAAGTTCTGATTTCATAGTTAAAAGACTTTATGTATTTAGGTTGGGAAGTCAGTTCACTGCTTCATCTGCTTTAGTCCATTAAAGGATTTAACTTCGGAAATCCACGCAGGTCTGAGATTTTTTGGACATTATTAAGGGTCCCGATGGTGTCTGTTACCCTGGCTTTGTTAAATCCCTATTTGCAGCTGACAGGGTGTGTGCTGGGCTAAAGTGGCAAACACATGGTGAGGCTGGAGTGTGATTTATACTATATTTCTGCCATTTCAAATCCTCCTTCCAAACCATGGCACTGTTTTTGGGTCACGATTAACACAGTAAAATTTTATCCAGTCATGCTAACAGGATCTTGTTATCATCGCTGAATTCTGTTCCTAGAGAAGAAATGTTTTAAAAGCTTGTTGCAGATGGTGTTCCATCTTTCCAGATAATAAGATTAAAATGTGTGACGAGGCATCTTCAGAAAAAAAAAAAACCCAGGATGGTGGTGGGATATTGTCACAACCTCTGTGGAAGTGACAACGATGCAGTAAATCGATGTCTTGGCCGGTTTGATTCTGCTGGAAGCTTGGTACAGCTGCGTCTTAAAGAGCCTGGGAAAACTATTTATGGGAACTAATTTCTGCAGATAGCAACAAATTCAGCATGCTATCACCATCTTTGGGATGTTTCCTTATTTGAAGCTGGTGGAATGAAACGGGGATATATTAAAAATGCAGCGTGTAACAGAGCTCTGAACCCTCTTGGAAGTATTTGCGCTTCTTGCCATGGCTTCTTTCATCCAGGAGCACCTTTTGACCCCAATTGGAGCCAGATTCTTTCTAGTTCAGCAGCTCTTGAGCTGGAGAGAGAGCACATAACTTATCTGGGAGATGGGAAATGCCTCCCTGCCAGGCTGCTTCGAGCAGGGCAGAGAGTTCAGCCTGCACTGCCTTGGCTTGCCCTTCCCTGTCCCTACGGCCCAGATAGTTCCACCCTGTGGGATGAAACCTGTGTGGGCTCATTCTCTTCTCTCCCACTCTGGGAGGGATTTGTGCCAGGCAGGAATTCACCTGCCCTGAGTTTACACCATCATGGGAGTTATTCCTGAGGACACAGAGAAGGAAATGAGGAACAGGAAGCAGGGAAGAGGGAACAGGAGGAGCACTGGCAGAGGGTGAGTGCCAGGAACAGGAGAGCTGGGAACCTGCCTGGGCATCCTCTGGAATAGCAGGAGTGGTTCCTGGAGCGTAGAGCAGGGGTGGTTCCCGGAGTGTGCCGACAGCTGGGTTTACACTTTCCGTGTCATCTGTGTTGTCAGAACACTTTGGATGTTACACTTGGAGAGGGGAATTCGTTCCAAGAAACTGAAACTTCCACAGGATGTTGTTTTGCATGAATTTGAAAAAAACCCAGTTTTATATTTCAGCACTTTTTCGCTATTCAGATTTTATCTGAAATGAAACCTTTCCCCCAGTTCTTGTCGAGTCTTCAGGAAGGCTGATTTGTGGGTTCTTTTCAGTTACTCATATTTTCTTATTTAAGCAATAAGTGAAATGTAGGTTGTGCTACTTAATTCTGTGAAAGCCTTGTATGGTAGGATTTCCATCAAAAATGCAGCTAGTAGATGAGAGGATCTTTTGCCTGCTATTATTTTGCCTTGCCACTATTAGTCACTTCTGCGTAAACAAAAAATGTATTGTGAAACAATTTTTTAATTCTTTCAGTGTTAAGTGCAGTCATCTAATACTGTAATTAGGAATAAATTTATAATAAAATTCTGTATGACCTCCATCTTTTTTCCTTGCTTTACTGTCAAATTCATTTTTGTTTATTGCTCTCAAATCACACTGATCTGCAACAGTCAGCTGGTGTGGGCTAAAAATAACCCTTCCTTGTGTATCATGACATTACAGCCTTTTATTTATGGATGTATTATAAGGAAGAACAACTTCTGTGGCGTGGCGTGTGGGGAAGACTGTGACACCGTTCATGCATGTGCTGGAAGATGGTTTAACGTGCCTGGGCAGGGCTGTGTGTGATGATTATCCGTGTCAGGGATCCTGTGAGCAGCAGGGGCAGTTTCCTCGTGGCGAGTTCAGGATGGATCCAAAACACTTCGCAGTAACAGGAGACTGATGGGACATGAACGACCCCCCAGATTTATGGATGTCTCCAAGCCCAGCTGGTGGGAGGCTGTGGTATTATTTCCTGCTTTGCAGGGGAATGCTGAGGGTGGGAGAGGCCCCGGTGTGCGAGCACCGTGTCTCCTGTGGGAATTGCAGCTGGCCCCGAGCCAGGGTGACCTGGCAGGCTCTGCAGGTGTCGGTGTTGGTGGAGAGGTGGCACCACGAGCTGTAGAACCTGTCTGAGGAGCCCAGGAGCTCTGGGGCTGCACTCAAACCTCACTCTGGGGATGGGTCTGCCAGGGGCACCTGAACATGCCTGGGGTTCTGTCAGACCTGGATTAGAAAATACCGATTTTTAGCCCTGTTCGTGGTGGTTTGAGCACTGTTGCCCCCCAGCCCTCAGTCACTCTGCTTTTATTCCTTCAAGAGCAGGTAAAAATCTGAAAAATGAGCATTATACCTACAAGCTACTTGGTTTCTCATATGTCTTAAAACATTTGGGAACTGACCCTTTAGGGCCATGTCATTTTTAGCTCATAAGGAGAATTTCTCACTTCCCCTGTAGAGCGCTTCTGCCAAGGGAAGAATCCTTCATGGTCTGTTGTAAGACTTGGAATATCTTGCACAGGAAGATGTGGAGCAATCCACTCCACCTCCCCCAGCAATTAATTATTGCTCTTTAGAAATAATTAACTGAGGGCTGTTGATACTGCCAGCCTCATCCTGGTACCAGATAAGCTCTCCTTGGGATTGGAATGTTGTTTCTGAGCAGGTGGTTCTGAACGAGCAATACCTGTGTGTGTCACTGATTTCCTCCTCGTTAGAAACTCCACAGATTATTTGACAGGATTGCATTTCCACTTCTGAAATCGTAACAGGAGTTAAAAAGATGATTTAAAACACCTTTTTTCCCCCTTCCTGTTAACGCTCTGAGGTGCTGGAAATCATTAAATATTTGGCTGAACTATAAGCTCTATGGTAGATTGTTTGTATACTCCTGCCTGTTTTGGTTTTTTCTTATGTAAATGTTTACCTTTCTTTCCTTTTTGTCAGTTTTTCTTGAAATAATCTATTTACAGAATATAAAGATTTCTTTTCACGAGCTTAATAGTGATGGGAACAAAAGCTATGCACACACTGAACCTTGCTTGGTGGGACCATATGTAGAATGTTTGGGGAAAATGATTTTACATACCAAAAAACCAATCTCAAAGGAGTAATTTTTAAGCATCTGAAAGAAATGTGCCTACACAGCGGGGTGAATGAAGGAAATTGGGTTTTATTTCTCTGTCCTTAACACTCTCTTTGTGGAAGAGTTCTAAGGGTTTGTTCCTGCTCTGGTTTATTTTTCTGCTGTCTTAGTCATTTACATAAGCTCAGGTGCAAGGTAGTTAAATTCGAAAGTATGTCTTGTTGAAACTCACTTTGTCCTCAGAACATTTCAGAAACTTCCTACAGCATTCTAATTTACACTCAGCAATAATCTATATTTAGGTTTATTGCGAATATTTAGAATATTCCACAGTTGAAGTTTTTAGTCTGTGCTCAAATCAAGGGTATAAACTCACCCATTGTCTTTAAAGTTAAATTGGTTAAACTAAGTGCTGTCATCTCTTTTTTGTTTAATTTTTCAGAGCTTATTTATATTCAAATTATTATGTAATTATAGCATTTAGGACTGAAATATGGCAGGGGGGTTGAAATTAGATGATCTTTAAGGTCCCTTCCAACCCAGTCTGTTCTATGATTGTACGATCAGTTTGAAGTCCCTGTGTAACCAAACTTGAGTCACCTTAGAAGAACTTCTACATTTTCTCCCAAAATATTGTAGATTCTTATATTCTGAAGTGTATACATTTATTTATTGATTCTTGGTTTTGATTTTAAGTAACATCAAAGCCTTAAAATATTTATGAGTGCAGAGTTCCTCTGTATTTGATTTTGATGATGAGCAACTGGGTTTTTCTGACGGTGAAACACCGAAACATTATTTACAGTTATATAATATTGACACACCTGTGTGGAAATGTATTTCTAACTGTAATTCCTCTTCCACAATTTAAAGGCAGCAAAACATTGAACTGAGTGATGCCAAAGCCAGTGCTCTCCTCCTTGACTGGCACGTGCTGGGGAGGGGAGGTGTAGCCCACACGCCAACCAGCTGGATCACGTTTGTTCTACTTTGCTTTCAGCCTTTTCATTTCCCCTCAAAATGAGTTAGTCTTTTAACTCCTATATGAAATAAGATTTTATTCTTCTAAGAATAGCCACAGTGCTCATCCCCTTGCCTGCATTTTGTTGAGTATTAGGTATCTCTCCTGGATGTTCTGTGTGATGCTTATTTTTAGGGTCTCTATTAATATCTTTAAATATGTGATGTAAGAAGACTTGAGACGGTGTTAAATTGGAAAACTTAATTATTATCTTGGTAGTTGTCACTGTTAAATGTGAGCAGAAATCAATACTGGTGTTTCATAGAGGAAGTTTTAAACTGGAGAAGCTGAAGTACGTGACACTCAAGTATGTGACAGCATTTTTGGTATTCAAAAAAGCCTGAATTCAAATGAGGGGAAGGTGTTGCTGTTTCCAGCCACTTCCATTATGTCCATATGTCCATTATTTTGCATTATTTGGTAATTTATGTAGGAACTTACATGGTCAAAGTAGAGAATTACTTCAGCCAGCAAATGTTGATTAACTAAACATAATAAATGGAGAGGTTTCCAACCAAACAGTCTCTGTAGTGCTCCCTGCATATGCAGGATAAAGGTTCTGTAACTGTGGATATTCCGAGCTGTGTCTCCTTGACAGTGTTGCAAGCCCCCAAGTCTCTTAGGTGATGTGCTCTAGATTTTTTTTCACCACCCTCTGCCATCCTAAAAAGAAACAAAGAGGAAAAAATTGTTAATGAGGAGCTCATGAGCCTCTAACAATTTTACACAGAAGTTCAGAAAGTTTTGCTCTTTCTCAACAACAGTTTTAGTGATAAATTCCCTTTCTGGTGGAAGCCCCACTTGCTTTCCCCCTGCCTCTTTACTGCTTGTTATTGCTCTGCTCGAGCTGGTGGAACTGCTTGACACGTACTGGAGGTGCATTTTCACTGAGAACTGAAGACAACTGTTGTACAATTAGAATCCTGTTATTTCAGCACCGACAAGCTTTTTGTTTCCATCATGTTCTTTTTTCCCTTTTCACTTCCAGAGCTGCCAGTGACATTTTTATCTCGGAAGTGCTTGTATGTGGTGACAGTGATCGTGTGTGAATTCGAGGACAAATAAGCATCTACTTGCTGTTGAGAAGTTTAGGGTGAAAATTGCTCATCTTCTGGCTGCTGGAAGACAGTTGTCCAGGAACAGCTCTCTGAAGAGATTAGCACACCAAGAAACCAAGTGATTTCAGTATGACCTTCCAAAAAATATTGTCATGGTTGCCAGCACGAGCAAGGAGCTAGATTCAGTTACCCTTGGAGGTTCTTTTCAGTCCTCTGTTCCTAATTAAGCAGGATTTTGCTGTATTCAGCTAATAAGTTTATACTGAGCTCCTGAGTGCTGATGAGATAGAAAAAATTAATTGAAATTAAACCCCTGTTATTAGAATGTATAGAAGTTTCTATACTAGTGGAAATATAAAAACATGATGAAATGAAGGCTCAAGCATGAGTGAAAAAGCTCTAAGGTTTTGACCAGATTTTGTATATTTTACCTCCTTACAGGCTGACACCGTCAAAATCTGGTTTGGAGGTTGGTTGTTTTTTTTTTCATGTGATGCATTTCAGTAATCTCCTTGTAATCCCATGATAAACTGCTTAGTTTGATGGAGAATGTTAGACATTATTGGTGAAATAGCTGACCCCTGCAATCAGTCCCATTTTATGATACGCTTTCAAAGGATATACTCTTACCAGCTGGGTAGCTGTCCTTGCATTAACCTGATCAACCTCTTTGAGAAAGGAGGTATGTCCTGGATTAAATTCCTAAAATCAGGCCATTAGGAACAATACCACACAATCTGCGTGATTTTGGAATGTTTACTCTCTTTATGTGTGTTCTGCTTCGTGATAAACCTTTCTTATTTATGTAATTTTACTTTTTCTTTCATTCTTGTCTTGCTGTGTAGATTTTTTTTTTTTTCTGGAATGGTTTCACTGGTTATTAAAAGAATTTAACAGTCTTGTAGGCAGGTAAAAGCTGCATATATTTGTCTCCTTACTGATTGCTTTCAGGGCTTCTAAGCAAGATAAGTACCTTCCTTAATTTGTAGGACAATTTTGGGCATAAATGTGTCATAAGCTTGTAAAAAACACGTACAGAAGGTGTTGAAAGTCCCTATTTGAAGTCATTTTATATTCATTAGAATACAGCATGCTCCTTAATTCAGCTTTGATGTTTTCTTCTGATTTTTTTTTTCAGCCCTTTCATTTTCATATGCCAAATAGACCTAAAATGAGCATATCCCTGAGGTATAAAGGAGAGCTCTCGTTGATAAATTGTAGATGGGGGAGGAGAGGGAGGAGAGTGGTTGTTTGAAGACTCTTACTTGGGCAAAAAACACAGATAGGATTTAAACAGTTTGTTGGAGCTTTTTCCCCCCCAGTCTTATCTCCACTGTAACTTGTTCCAAGGAATAGATATATTTTTTCTAAAGAGCTCTGCTTATGGAGAGGTGCAGACACCCACCCACTGGATGCATTAGAGGTGCAATAATAAAACTCTGCTGATTTAAATTCTCAGATGAGGTGGTATTTGAAAAAAAAAAAAAAAAAAAGAATCCATATATTTTCTGCAGCACTGAAAGGGAGGTCTCAGGAAGTAAGGGAACTACCTGAACACAGATTTTTTCCTGGACTCAGCTTATAAATTGCACACCTTGTGCAGTTTTGCTTCGGGCAAGGCGTTGTATTTTACTTACCTGCACTAAAAGTGGCTGCACTAGGGCAGGATTTGGCAGCAATTTGTAGCAGAGCTGCAGATTCCCAGCTCAGGCTCTGCCTTGTACAAGTGGGGTTGAGCTCTCAGCCTGTCCTTCAGGTGTTTCAGAGAAACTCAGCCTGTCCGGGGGTTTAACCCTAATTACAGCGTTGAGCCTTCGCTTTCAAGAGCTGCAGCAGATTGATTCCAGGGTTGCCCTATTTTTAGGTTTATAAGCCCAATGAGTGAAGTCCTAGAGAATCTCGAGCTTTATGTAACCCTGATGTTTGGCTCTGTTTGTGGCACTCCTGGGAATATGCCTGGTGCTTTTTATAAGCAGCTTGTCTCCATGTAATGGATAGCTGAGATAAATCTTGTTCCTAGAGCAAGCCTGATATTGATGATGACACAAGTGTATGAACAGGAGTTCAACTAAAAATCCATTTTAATTTCAGGCCCCATTAGTGATGCAGAGAGAAATCATTATCTGTTAAACAGAAAATAAGAACTGATATCTTTTCGAGCCATTCGTGTTTCAAAGCTGAAAGTCAGTGTAATAAAATACAAACATGTTGATTGATCCTCTTATGTTTTTCATTACTTCTTTAGCTGCTCAAAAAATGAACTGGGGAAAAAAAATTAGTAGACTGAGTTGAAAATAAGAAAATGTCCTGCAGATAAACACTGTGACCAGAGATGGGGAGGTCAGGGAGTGGATTTTTATCTTTGTTCAAGCTACGCCTGTAGTTGCATAATCACAGTTGTGTTTGGAGCGTGAAATAATTACTAAGCATCAACTAGTCGGGGAAGTTGAAGTGATCAAAAACAGTTCTTAAAAGTTTTTAGTATTTTGCAGTGATTTATTCCTTGCCTAATTGAAGTGGAATACTCTAATTGTTTAAGGTTGTGTTGCCTCTTTAAAATCAGCCTTATGTGCAGCCTCGGTGGAGATTCCTCTTGTGCTGTTTGGCTTTTCTGAGAAACACAAACCAAATCTTCGGGCTCAGCAGGTTTGTTTTTTTTTAATTACTGCCATATACTTGTTTAATTTTAAAAGCATAGCATTGGCTCTTCAAGCCACTGAGAGAAAGTGAAAGCATTTTATCTGAAGTAACTGTTTTTCACTGCTTGGAACGGAGCTTAACTGAGAGGACATAAAATATTTAAATCCAAGCAAAAAGCTCCAAATGGGAGCATCTTAATGACAGAGGACACTGCAGGAAGCAAAGTTACCCTCGAGGTGCATTGGGTCATGCAACTGATCCCAAATTTTCCCTTATATCTCACCTTTTTTCGTTTGAGAGAAATCTTTCAAGGGACACCATCCCTTCTCTCTTTAAATAATAAGCTCATTTCTCACTGACTTTCAGAACATCTGCTTTCGGTTAGATTCACATTGCCCAGCTTTTCATGGTTTGCTGAATTCCTGGTACTTAAATCCTCGGGACACTGGACACTGTGCCTGGGATGCAGCAGATGGATTTGGTGAGTGCCTAACTGCAGGCTTGCAAACAGTCCCGTTCTTACCCGGGATTCCTCGTTGGCTGAGAATTGGGAACACATGGAAGTAATTGCAGGCTGAGTTCACTGAGCTTTGGGGATGTGCTGCAGTGACTGCAAATAGTGGAAGTACCCGAGGTTTAATGCCACAAATAAAAAGTCCTGGTGAGACAGGACTTGGCAGGCAAGTCTTTGTGCAGCCTCTGGAGAGGGTTTTACAGCCCAAACCAAGTTCCCCTCCTCTGCAGAAACAAATATGCTGCTACCTGAGCTTGCTGCTTTGAAGGTGAATTTGGTATTGCTGCAGTCATTTAAATATGTCCTGAGGTGTATTTTGCTCAGGTTCCTTGGTAGCAGAGTAATCACAATCTCAATCATGGTAGCATTTACACTACTCAGATATATTAATTTTCCCTGATACATTTTTCTAGCATAATTAAGACCTTGCTTTGATGACAAGCAAGTCTGAAAAACTGGAAACAAGAGGGTGTTCTCACATGTACTGTTTTAATTGCAGGCAGGTTTGTTTTTTTTTTAATAAAGAAAATAATTGCTTTGGTTTTTTTGTGTAGTTCTGTTGTCAAGAATATGGTGTATGCCCTTATGGGTACATCAGTCTTGCTGCCTTATGAATGCTTTTGTAGGGTTTTTTTTAATGTTTGAATTACAGCTGTATATTTTTCATCTCCTAATGTCCCTCAAATGTAAATGTTACGGTGGAGGTAATGGGAGCAGGGACAAAAGCAAACAAGACAATTATGTTGCTTGCAGCCTTTGAAAACTACATCAGGCCATGCCATGCTTGGCTGGAACGTCACTAATACAGAAAGTAACATGTAATGACCCTTTTTATGTATGGAAGTCGTAAAGCACAGAAATCTGGGTGGAACAGATCCTTTTGCTGACTGTTGCCACACGGTTGGTTGATGCTGCAGCATCATTGCCTTGGCCTTCTACGAGCTCTGGTTTTGTCATTGTTCACAAAGAAATCACCTTTTCAGTTCACTGAAACGGGGAGATTGTGCTCTGAGGGTATTTTCCCTTTAAAGTTTTGGCAGTTCTTGCAAGTGCTGAGTGTGTGACTCTTTGTAGCAGCTTATGGGTTTAGAGCAGCTTAAGCCCGTGGCTTATGGGCAACGTGCTACCAAATTCTCACTGAGGACAGAAATGAAGAAGTTAAAACTGAGGCCAGTAACGAGGAGAAAATGCAGCGTTCCCGTGTTGGCTGAGAAGTGTTGCTGCCCAAAGCCAGGCAGCTGCCTGGGAGCTGGCTCTGACCTTGCTGCTCAGAGGTTTGTCAGCTCCTTGCCTAGTCCAGATGCTGGCAGAGATAATTCACCACAGCATTTCTGTGCCACTGCACTAAAATCAGCTGCAGCACTCTGAGCTCTTCACTGTATCCAGTCACTAATTTTTTCTGGCATTTTGGACAGTTTATGCACTAACACAGGCAATGCTGATACACTCTGGGAAGGGAGATGGTGAATGATCCAAGATTACAATTGTGCTCTTACCATCATCTCGAATTAACAGATAAGCAACTAGTACAGGCAACACTGTCAGCAGAAGCTGAAGATTAAGTTTTTATCTATCTCTTGGTGTTCTTTGTATCAGCCAATGGTACAGTTACAGTGGGCGGTAATGAAAGTAGAACATGACATTTCTTTCCCCATCTAATAATCTGACCTTTTGCAACACTCTGCTTTAAAGCAGAAGAGTATTTTGAGAGTAAACTGTTTACCCCCCACCCCCACCTTTCACTTTTCCATGAAATGGTGATATGGAACAGAAAACCAGAGTGTAATGGAGGTGGAAGAGACCTCTGGAAGTTGTTTGGTCTGGACCTTGCTCAAAGCAGGGCCAGCCTCCCGCTTGGATCAGCTTTGAAGTTTTGGTGGTTTGCTCAGAGTCATATCTGGTTGGACCTGGAGTAACCCCAAGGAGAGATTCCTCAGCATCCCTGGGCAGCAGAGCATCGCTGTTCCCATCTCTGACCACCTTGGTTGTGAAAATATCTTTCCTAGGATTCAGCTGCAGTTTCCCCTCTTGCACCCTGTTCACACCTCTGTGTGACTCACTTGGCTGCCTGACACTGCCCCAGGCCGGTCCTGCTGCTCCTCCTTCACCAGACCCTGTCTGGTGGTGCCCTGGGCCGAGTGAAGGGGCTGGTCCTGGAAATGCTGCGGGGCCCGTGTTTCATGTGGAAAAGTTCCCACACGTCAGTGCTCGTGTCCTTGGGTGGGTGTGACAGCACAGGGCCCGGTGCTGAGGAAATCATCTGTGTGAGGATGTGTTCAGGGTGCGTGATTGGGATCTCGATTGACTCTCCACACCCGGATATCTGGTCAAGCAAACAACCAATATTATTTCCTGGATTATGTGCCTGGGGAAAAACAAATCAGTTGAGAAATATTTATTACTCCTAACCGTGTTCCTTCATCTACATAAGCAGTTCTAAAAGGTCCTTTACACTCCACATGTCCTTTCTGTTTTCTTTACCTTGTGTTTTCATTACTTTTTTTTCCTTATAAAAGCATTATTTTTACTTCTTTATTTTTCTTTGTTATGTTAAATGAGGAATTTTTTAATTTTTTTTTAGCTCTCTGGTTTTCTAATTGCAGCAATCAAGAACAGTCATTCTGATTAAAGAGGGTTGTGATTTGTTTGCTTGTAAACTCTTGTGGCTTCTACCCGTGTGTCCCGTGAGGTGTGATTTTCCTTGTAGCTTAAATATGACACTGTAATTTTGGGTTACATGTTCCATGTGTCCACCCCCTCTGCCCCTCCTGCTTGTGTTGCATTTTTAGTCTCAAGGAAAATTCAGAATTTGGGGGATTTTTATTGTTGGCCCAGTGATTGAATTTTCCCAGGCTGTTGAGACCATGATGTCCTTTGGTCACTTGTTTCTAATCAATCTTTCAGGCTGTTTCCCAAGTCCTTGCTCTCAGCATCCCAATTTCCCTCGCAGTGCAGGAGTTGGGAAGACAAAGGAGCTCCCTGCTCGTAACGGGGGTGACTCACGGCTCGGTATGTGGGCTCAAAATACTGAGTGGAGACGCTGTCTTTGGATCCATTAAAATACAGGTTGATGATTAAAACTTTACCCAGTCATCTCCGAGGAATGGCAGAATTTGCAATTAGAGCAGAAGATCAGATTTATTTTTTTTTTTTTGTTCATGGTTGTTTCTTGGAAGTGCATCAAGATTTCGATAAATTCACTTTTCTCCCCTGTCTCCTGTGGTTTTTTAAGGGGTTTTATTGCTCCCACTCACCTCTGATTTCACAGTGCCCAGTGTCAGTGGGGATTTTGATGTCCTGAATAATCAATACAAACTGCATTTGCTAAATGATTTCTTTAATGAAATTGGATGCACATTTTTTTCCACCCCCCAAACACAAGCCTGAAGCAGAAATGAGTAGAAATTACAAGTAATGAAACTGTTGTTCACATTTTCCAGGTAGGAGGTACTTAAGAGAATTTGTTTTCTTTTGTCTTGATGATTAAAAATCTGTGATTAAAAGATCTTTTCTTTTTTTTGAAACTAAGAATACCACAGAGCCTTTCCTTAAGAGACACAAATTCCTCTCCCTGGTCCTTCTCAGCTCTTTAATCTTGTTTGGCAAGGAATGCATAGATGTTGCCCAAACCACCTTAAATTTTAAGCTGACTTGAAATCAAGATAGCACAAAATTGAACAGCTATTTTTTAAATTTACTGTAGCAGCAACTGTTTGCCTCCTTACACTGGGCAGGAAGAATACTATTTTGTGTCCAGTTGGAGCTTGTGTAAGGAAATTTTGGCTTATTCAGTATTCACAAGGATGTTAATTACCCCTCTTTATTAATTTATTAATATTAATATTTAATTGAAGTTCATAATAATTAAACTAGCAGTTTGGATTAGCTATCCTGTGATCGATCTGCCAACACTTAAACTTTCTCCTGATTGATTTTTCTTTTAGCACGTTCCAGCTAACTTTTAGGATTGATTGGTGGGGAAAAAATTGTTCTTCTGTAGCTTCGCAGCTGACTTTGCACGTGTGTTGTGTCCTCCTGGTTCCACCCTTTCCCTTTAGTTTTACATGTAGGCAACTCTAGATGTAAAGCTGTCTTTATCCTTTTATTTTTTTTAAGATTGCATGGTGCAGTGGTTTCTGTTCTCTGCGAGGAGGACCTTTCATTCCACCATCGGATTAGAAGCGTCCTTTGGTTTCACTTTTGAAAACATAAACAGAGACAAACAACGTTTGAGAAACAGAGCAGTTTGTGTAATGATTTAACTTACAGAAGTAATGACTGCTGAGAATGTAGTTGAAGTTAGTATTGGAATGAGATGGATTAGAGGATAATATTCTTTGGCATCAAACATGTCAGTAGAATTTTGGCGAAGTTCTCTGCGTGTTTGTCAGCACGTTTGTGCTGTGTGTTGGTTGTGACCAAACTACACTGTATAAACCCTAAAAAGGTTCTTTTTGTGGAGTACAGATACTTCTCAATATTAAAGATAAGACTATTCCGAAACTATATCCTCTTGGTTCTTATTCCATTGAGCTAAAAGCCTTGGCAGAACTATTTCTAGAAAGTTCCCAGTGCTGGGTTTGGGATGGGGCCGTGCCTGCTGCTCACTTACAGCTCTCTTTAATGACAAACACTACTTGGAAATGCCTTAATTGGATTGTCTGCTTAATAGCATTAGGATTGTTGTGCTGGTTTAGCTGAGCTCTAATGGTCCTTTGCTGGTTACGGGATCAGCAAAGCAGCAGAACGGAAGGAGAAACTTCAGGTTTGAGAGAAGAGTCTTTGCTCCTCGAATTGCTGCTGTCCCAGAAAGGACAGGAGGGGGCTGTGGAAGGAAATGCTGAATATATTACCTGTACTGTTTGACTGAATTTAATCAGAATGCTTTCTTACTCCCTCTTGCTGGTTCAACAACTGCACTCGTTTCACTTTCTGGTCAGCCCTGAGGGTTGGCAGAGGTGGTGCCAGCACAGGGAAGACTTTTGGTTCTGTTCACAGCCTTGGTTCTACAGCTTTAGAAAGGGATGTCTCAGACAGCCACAATCTCCTGGGAAGTGGGAAAATAAACTTCTCGGTGCTCTCTGACACTTTCAACAAGTTATTTCTGAAAATACAAGTTTTGCTGAAGCCTTCATGTCTTGAGAGAAGAAATGAAAGAAAGTGGGAGAGTGGAGATAAGGGTCAATGAATTCTGTAGGCCATGGCTTGTGGACATTGTTTATTGAGCAAAAGACTAGGAGTTGTTTGTGTTGTTTGATATTCCTTCCTGGCTTTCAAGGAGTTGTTGCAAATGATTTGAGATGTCTGGTTCCCCATCAGCTCTGTGACCAGAGAAAGCTTCATTGGTCCTGCACTTTAATGGGATTAGAGGAGACTTCATGGGCTGATAAAATACTCTTTTGTTAGAGGGATATAATACATATTTACCAAAATTCCAAGAAGCAGATGGCTAATTAGATAGTTTGGTGATGCTAAGCTGATCATATGTTCTAGCTCTAAATAAAAATTTAACAAAGCCCCATCTGAATATTTTAAAGACTTACATAATGTTTTCTAGTTAGTATTAAGTAAAGTGAGGACTGTTGTGATTGTCCATATTAATGGGAAAAGACATTAATATGCTGTTCCTCATTGGATTGGGTTATCTGGTGTTGACTGATTCTGTTTCTAGAGGTAACACAAACTAAATGGGAGTTTGTGGCTATCATTTCACTCTGTACATTTTTTCATAACCACATCCAAACTGGAATTAGATAAATACTAAATATATGTGGAGAATTTAGTTATTTTTAATAATATTTCCATCTGATGAAATTCTAAGGCATTACATCATTAGAATGCCTTATTTTTGTGGGGAATGTCAAGTAGTTTTCGCAGTTAAGTTCAGGGAAAGAAAATACTGCAAGAAAACTATGAATAAAAATACTTGGAAAATTATTAGGGAGGGAGAAAAAGGAGATTACAAAACTGTTTGAAATTCCTCTTTGGAAGTAAAGTGAATATGAGACGTTCACTACGGAAATTTAGGAAAGATCGTTATTTCCCAAAAGTGAGAGTGTTATGGAAAAAACAAAGATAAGACTCTCCTAAGAGATGTGTGTAAAAGGGAAGAGAGAAAATCCACTTAGAGAAATAGGGAAAAGGAATTCTAAAAGTCATGACGGGCAGCTTTGTAATTGGATCTGGGAATGGAGAAGACACTCAATTGCTCATAAAACTTCCTCTGAAGAACTTTGTTTCCAGAAGCTGCTCATATTCTATTGTGCCATATGTGACTGCTGGGATTAAATACTGTTGTATTTGTTAAACAAGTGGAACTCAGAACGCTTCCTACACAGTGTCGTGGACCACAGGAGTAGTTCTTTATGCAGGCCAGAATTTAGAGAAGGTTTTCTCCTCTATCTGGTGTGTAGAAATGAGCAAATATTCTCCTCCCTTTCCCCTTCCTCCCTTTTACCATCGTGCCATTTCTTTTTGCTCTCGGCCTCGATAAGCAAAATGGAAGTGGTGATTTGCATTGTTTCCAGTCTGTGCAAAGGCAAAAAAAAATATAAAATACTTGATGCTATCTCTGTGTTCTTTATCTTGATACGCAGTTTTTAAAGGCTTTTTGCATGACAAATGAAAATTTAAGCTTCTAAAATGACCTCAGACCAAAACCAAGGGCTCCTGCAAGCCAGTTCCTCGTCTGCCTCTCTGCTGAAGATTTGCTAAGTTCCAGTCTCCAAAGGGTGGAGCACTGTTGGCAGACAAATTAGTGCTGTGTTACCATTTTGGTTTTTATTTAAATTCTCTGTCTGGGCAGGGTCAGGAGTGTTATTTGCAATAACCTTGGTTTTGGGTGCCAGATGACTAAACGGGGCCGGTGCCACCACGTGCAGTGTGGCGTGGCTTGGCCCTTCTGGGCGATCCAAGAGCAGGAGGAGCAGATATTTGCCTCTCTCCTTTTAATTGATTTCCTCTACCCTTCTCCAACAAGCTGTCAGATTTGAATGTCTGCCCCAGTTTTCTTTGTCATATGCAGAGATAGTGGGTTGGTAGTTCAAAGCTGGCAGGAATCAGCAGATATTCTGCCAATAAGGAGAATTCAGATGTCTCAGAATATTGGGGGAAGCAGAGGGATTCAGGCACTGAGCTGCATTTGTGGGGCTGTCACCACTTGAACACTGTAGAATGTGTTTTCCCATATGGAACTTCCACAGTATTATTCTTTGTGAATGTTGAGCCATTGGCTGTGTAGCTCTTGCAGTTCTCTAATTCACTGAGTTTGATTTTAGCTATCATCTAGGAACGACTGAAAAAAAATCCCCTTGCCTTTTGAGAACACTCCTGTATCCTAATTTTACAGGAACTCAGTGCTGGTGGGTTTGCACAAAAGAACAGATTGGAGTTAGAGGAATGATGTGAGTCCACAAAACAGGCAAGGCAGGCTCAGCTCTGATTCCCGTTTGCTCCTGCTACCTTGGAAACAAAGGATGGCATGACAACAAAAGCAAATCAGGAAGAAAGGTTAAACCTCACAAACATTTGAAATATATTCTTGTGGGGAAACCCCTTCTTAGTGTTTCAGGAGGGATTTTCAAGTTTTAGTGTATGTTGGTAAGAATTGTCTGTTTCTTTGAAGTCATCTCTGAAATCAAGGCTTCAAAAACTATAAACAGGTGATTTTAATGTATCAGCACTTAAAATATTAAATTTGAAGAACAAAAGAAAAATGGTCTGAGATCCATCTGAAGCTAAGAATCATTTTTATTCTGAGCCAGTCAAGTTTTTTTCAGAAGTTGTGGACCAAAGCTTTCTAAAAACATGCCAGGAGTTTCTTGGCTGGATGGAAGTGAAGTGAGGGACGAGGAGTTGGGTTTGCATGTCCAGCAGTGCTTCTGGGAATTGTCTTAATCCTTCTGGTCCTCCTTCCGTGTGCTGGGTGGGGACAGCAACCCCCACTGCCCTGGCCACGAGCAGCACTGTCAATGCTCTTCCAAGAGTTTGGGGTGGGTTTTTATTGCTGTTTTCATTTTCACTTGTACTTCTCCCTGTTTCATTGTTCAGATCTCTGTTCTGCAATTGTCTGTCTTGATTTCCCCAATAACCCAATTTAGCCAGGGGAAGGGTATTAAGGACAAATGTCAAACGTGTCAAAAATAGATCACTTGGGTTCTCTGTAGAAGGGTAACAGCAAAATAGCATTTAAGAAAAAAGGAATTTTAAGCAGTTCTTTTTATAAGAAGTTACCTTATATAGGTGTAACTTTCCAAATCCACCAATGCTGTGTTTCTGCTGTTAGTTAAGTCTTTCAAAGGCTATGCCAAAAAAGCAAAGAAAGAGGTATTTATTTTTTGAATAAACATTTCTGGGGTGGTTTGAAGGTCTCTTTATTCAGGCTGAGGCAGCAGTGAGGTGAACAAATAGTGTTTGCTTCCCTTTTCAGTTCATCTTCAAGAAGGGCTTTTCTTACTCTTTCAGTGCAGTCACCAAGCAACTTCCCAGGGCCTTTCACTCAGACATTAATCTGTAAATGCAGTTAGAAAACAAGGCTCCTCAGAAAAGCTAAAAACTAAAACACTGCGAGCCTTGACGTTTGCTGCTGCAACTCAGCAACAAGCCATCAGAATGACACCTTCATTCTCAAATACACTTTTCTAAGAAGGACCAAAAAATTAAGCTTTTTTTTTTTTTAATAAAGCCCTTTGCAATTATCAGGGGACTAAACATAATTTGGGAGCCATGCACGTTGCAGTATTCCATCTGTCCATATGTCCACATTTTTGATGGATTTTGGTATTAGATTATCTTAACTTGTATTTAAACTTCTCGAATCCGAGCTAGGAAACAAGTTTCCAGCAAGACTTTAAATATTTGTGCTGTCTTTTATGTTTTGGAAACACATGGATTCGTTCGATTCCAGTTTTAACAACTACATCTTCATACTCCAGCAAGCTTTTCTGCAACTGTCAGAGAGGGAAATTGTCTTTTTATTGCCACACAAGAGTGAAGTCCTGTAATTCAAAAGACAAAACTCATTACAAGTCAGTTTTAGCAGACCTCAACCTGTATTTAGAAAAATCAACAGCAAACTAAGGGCACAGAATGTCAGAAGTTAAAGAGAAAATGTAGGAACTCTTGTGGTGCTTGGGGTCTATCTTGGAAATGGCTGCTTTCCACCCATAGTTTATTTTAAAATTTAGGCATGGTCATCACTTGGATGGTTTGGTGAATAGTTATTTTTGAAAACACAGTAAATTTGTCTGTCCTGTCCATATTTCAGAAAACTTGAATGTTGCTTTTCTAAAGCATTCTATATGCACAGGAGAAAAGAGCATTTGTTACCTTTTCAATATAAATTTGAAACTCTGAATTGCTAAAGAAGACGAGACAGAATTGTACTGAACTCCTCCAGTTTGCATCAGGGCATTTCTGACACGAGAGGCTTCCAGTGCACGAAGCTTTTATTTGTCTTCCGTGGTTGTACCTGTCACAGCAACTTGGCATTTTGCAGGGAACTAATAATGGGAATGGCATTCCCCTGGAACCTGTCAGCTCTGCACAGCAGGAACATCCCGAGCTTCAAGTCCATCACTTCAAGTGCTGCTTTGTTGTTTTGAAATTCAACCCTCCTGCTCTGCACTGATGTTAAAATAAATGGGGTTCTTCCCCAAGAAAGCATCACGATGTGGAGGGATGACAGAACGTTCATCCTCTCACCTACCAGAATTCATTCTAGAAATTACACTTCAGAAATGCCTTATTAATTCCCTCTGTAAAGCAGTGATTTTGTGGCCAGAAGAAAGAAAAGGCTTGAAATGTCCCTGTAAAAGTTGTCCTGGTTGTCTGTTCCCTGCGGATCACAGAGGGGATTCGTGTGTTAGTGAAAGGAGAGAGATCTCGGAGTTCTTTCAGCCTGTTCTCCCCGATACTGAGCACATATAAAAATCCCTGCGTTATTTTGATCCCTTTGTAGGTCCCTCCTTTCTGACTGAACTGAAGAAACATTATGATAAGTTATGAAACTTCTCACATTTTTGATGGAACTTCTTTAGAATATTTAGAATAAGTTTATTACTGGGAAGGATATGGTACCAGGCTCATGAAAAAATGTTCATTTCAATCTGTAGTGGATATTGAGGATTAATTGAAAAGGGGACAGCATTAGTAATTCATATAACCATATTTTACAGGGAAAAAACCTCATTTATAAAAAATTAATTTTGGCATGCTTTGCTTCAACTGCTTCCCATTATAATTGTTCTGTTAAAATGCTTCAGGATATAATTTTATTAGAACTAAAATCCCCCCCCAAAATAGAGATGTAGAATGTCCTGTGGTCTAATCCTTCTGTATATACCCTGCTATAAAAGGAGCTGTGATCACCCACACCAAGGAGGGATTTGCTGCCCTGAATGTATTCATTTTTGAGAACATGGTAAGGGAAAAATGAACACATTTTTGAGAACATGGTAAGGGAAAAATTACAAACACGAAGAGGCAGAGGACTGGAGTAGTCATATTTTCCAGAAATTACTTAAAGTTGTGTGAAAGAGTGTTATTCATGATGGGACTCGGGTGAAGGAAAACACACAACTGTATATTCTGCAGGAAAATTCTTTTTCAGGCTGTCAGAGGCCATGAATGAAACATTCATACTTTGAATGAACATGTTGTTCCTCAAGACAGTCATGTTTTGAGCAGAATAAAAATAGCAGTTGAAAGAATGGAAAAGAGCATTAAGTGAGTTAAGTAAAGGAACAAAAATTTCTTTTTACAAAGCACAGTTTATTTCAAGTTTTTATTACAATGCAGCCTTGGACGGATTTTGTTGCATTTTTCATGTGCAGGTGCTGGAACAGGCCCTTGAAAAGTCCTAAAAATGCCATCAGTGGTTTAAAGGTCTGACGAAAACTTTGGCAGCAAACTCGTGCTGCTCCCACAAAGAGGGAGGAGAATTCCTGCTGGGAATCTCTGCCCCTCAGCCTGGGGTGAGCTGTTGCTCCATCCTGCTGGCACAGGGCCCTCCTTCCCTGCATTGCCCAGGTTTTGCTGTGGCTTTATTTTAGTCTGGAAACCTGGGAGAATTTTAAAAGCAGTTTTCAATTGCTGTTTCTGTTGGGCACTACACAGAGGAAGGGATTGGAATCAGGGGCTGACATTATGAACTGGTGACTGGAAATTCCCCAGAGACAGAGGTATTCAGCAAGTGAGCCACGATATACAGGGTACACTTCACCTCTCTCATGGTCACGATAGGAATTATGTATTAATAGTTTAAATGATTAAAACAACATTACATTAGCAGGAAGTAATCAGTGAAATGCATCCTTGCTTAAATCTGCTAAATCTACTAATACTTTTTTGGCTCTTAGAGCTCGCTGATGCAGCAGTGTAAATTTGATGCAGCGTGCAGTCCAAAAGCCTCTTAGGCTCCTTTAATCTTAAAACCACGAAATGATGCATCTACCCAATGTGTTGCTTCATTTGAGGGACATGTTCCTTCCTATAAATCAAGACCTATCACATGAACACAGATTTCCACTTGGAAATTCAAATTCCTTCCCAGTTAATCCAAAAATTGCATTGCTAATCTGGATAGTGGCTGACTGCACTCGGGTCTTTTGTGAGCCATACGAAGAGAAAACACATTAATTCCAAAACAATAATAGCAGAAGTTACACCACAACCTCTGGCACTGTTTTGTTTCCACCTTGCCATTTCTGTGCAGAGCATGGTGAGACCGTGCTGATCTGTGGATTTGTAAATTTACAGGCAATTTGTAAAGTTGAACACGTCTGAAAACTGTTAAACCTTTCCATAATCTGAAATTATGGAATAATTAAGAGGCACATGCAAACTGATCTTATTTTATTCACAGTATGTTGTATTAAAAGGTAATATCATAGGCAGCACTGTCTAGTAGCCAAGAGCCCTAAAATCTGAAGTTCTGAAACGTTCAGCTGGGCAGAGGCTTCCCGGGGCTCCTCTTAAACCTGTGATAAGTGTTGCACATAACTCAGTCTCACAGAACATGGAGTGTCACTGCTTTTCATTAAATCCAGTGATTTCAGTTAGCAAACTTCATGATAAAGCTTGCAGCCAGGGAAAGTTAGAGTATATTTTCCCCATCAGATAGAAAAGAGGCAATTAAGACATCATCTAGGTCAATGAATGAGTCTAGACACACTAATAGCCACCGGGGAATTTGCATCTATTCTCCCAGCCTGCATAATATGGCCAGAAACTGGTCCAAAAAGGGAAGGAATGAACTGAAAAGGATGAAAGTCAATGTGCTCTATTTATAGGGGACTTTGGTTTGCCTTCCTTCCACGCACAAAGCTTGGTCCTGAACGAGCCCTGCTGTGCTCTCTGGGCTTGGAGTGAGAGCTGAGAGTCCACATGACCAGATGCCTGGGAAGGAGGGCAGCACTTACACACCAGAACAAAGATCAAACAGGTTTCAACCTGAAACCCCTACGAAAGAAATCTTCCAGAAATGTCCTGCTAATGGAAAGCAGGAGGCACAAGGCAGTGCATTAGTTCTTGTTTGGTCACAGCAGCACAGGGAGTTCTGATCCACTGCAGGGAGCTCAGGAAAACGAGGCAGATCAGCAGCCTCAGCCAGGCAGCAGCAGCTGGCCCAGGGCACAATTCATACACAGATTATCCTATTAATTTAAACCTTGTTTTACCTTATCCAACGTATAGCATGAGATGAATCCCTTCCCATTTGAATGCCAACATTGTAAATGTTAAACTCAGAGATGTCTTGGATCCGTTTGGAGCCTGTGGAGAGAGATGGGCTCTGCTCTGATGTGATTAATCCTAAAGAATTTGTTTTAAAAGATAGTATCCATCTTTTCTAACAAGGGACTTTTCCACATGATGGAAGCAATTTACATCAGGATGTGGTGAAGCACTGACTTTAAAAGTCGTGCCTGCTTCCCTCCATGGCTCACAAAGCCGGGAGCTCAAACAAATCCCATCTCTGTCTAAACGTGCAGATGAGAGAAATCCCACTGCTGTTCACTTATAAATCTGTAATGATTGTGAAACCCAAGACTGCTCCCCTCTCCTCCTGTAACTTGATGAACCACTCGGGAAGGATAACAATTTTATTTACAGAGAAAAGCCAACTGTAAACAAGGAGAGAAACCAAGCCGTGTGTTGCTCAGCAAAAGTGAAAACCTGGCTTTCTGATTTAACAGAATGTCCATTAGCTGGACAGGTAGGAGAGTCTGCTGACTTGGTGTTTGGAGGATCTGGGAGGGCATTAACACAGGTTTATTCACACACGTGGAAGCACTGTGCACAGGAAGCCGTCACGTGAACACAAATGCTTTTTCCTCTTAAAGCAAAACAAGCTTTATTGTAAATTCCTCCCTAACGGAAGGGTAAACTTGTCTGGCATTACTGGAAGTAGAATTTCAATGCACAAATATGCCTGAGAGGGGTCATTCACTGAGAAGGCTTGAAAGCCTTTTGAGTGTGCTGAGGCTTTAATAATTCTTGTATCAAATTGGATAAGTACTCTGAAGTAGGAATAATTTTCCACATTAAAGAGATGGCATGGGGTTTCATTTTTGTCTTCTTTTACCATAGGCCATTTTTAAAAGCCTTTAACAAAGTCTAACATGTAAGATCCTGAAATGAAGAGGCCAACAGAAAGCATGACAGGCCAATTTGTATTGTATGAAAGCTCCTGCAAACAAGCTAAAATCTGCATCACTGGAGATCAGAACAGCGTGTGCCAGCTGCTGTCAAAACATTACAAGTATAATGGAAGTTTGACAGGTTTTGGTGGCATCTTACTCCAAAAAAAAATGAGCCAGTTAATGCAGAACATAAACTCCTAGCCAGTATTTTGATCCCCATGGGGTTTTTTGAGTGTGTAGGTCTGGCCGTTTGCCTGAAAAGTGCAATTTTCTTTCAGTGACCATTCCAGTGAACTCACAGTACCTTATTTATCACTAATCCACATCAGGCTCCTTTTTCCCCTCTCTGTGAGGTTTGGTGATTCACTGTCTCGTTGAAGGCAGCAGAACCCAGCAGGCACTGGCTTATTGCAGGAGACTGTTCATCTAATCAATACCCTTCCATATTCCTTATATCCAACATGCATTCATCACATCTGTTAACAGCATCACTAAATGAGCTTTCTGAGGCAGCTGTGTTTAACAGAAGGGTTAAAAGGTAATTCATCTTTCCTGCTAGGGTTTGGAGAACAGTGACTGTTTGATGCAGCATTTTAGTGTAGGGGGGCAACTCTGAAGTCCCTGCAGGGATGGTTCCCATCTGCACTGAAATAAGAGTTGAGAGTGTGCCATGTTTAGATTTCGATCAGACAGGAGGAAGAAATCCTTCCCTGTGAGGGTGGGGAGGCCCTGGCACAGGTTGCCCAGAGAAGCTGTGGCTGCTCCATCCCTGGGAGTGTCCAAGGCCAGGTTGGATGGGTTGGAGCAACCTGGGCTGGTGGAAGGTGTGGAAGGGGGTGGAATGGGATGAGCTTTAAGGTGCCTCCCAGCCCAACCCATTGCATGGTTCTGTGTTCCGTGGAAAGCCTTTCCTTACTGTACTAAACATTAGGAATGTGTGTTGGGATGAAGCTTTGCTTCCTGCAACCTGTCCAAGAGCTTGACATTCGTTACAAACATCGTGCCAGTAAAATAGCTCAGGTTTTTGTCTTATTCGTCACAGCAGAAGTGGGATTATGGAAGAACTAAAGGAGAGATGAATAACAGATTCAGCCAGAATTTCTTAGTAATGTAATATGTTCTTATTAGATTAAAGTATTAAAAAAAAAGGGCTCAGAGATTTGCATATTCCTTTAATGGGTTATTTTGAGCTTCCATTGAAGCAGATACACTTTTAGCAGATTGACTTAAATGCCAGTTGGGTAATAGAGCAAGAAGAAAAACCATAATCTTTTTTCTTTAGAAGAGAGAGTAATTTAAAGCTGAAATATGACTAATTATCACAATTGAACTTGTGATACCCCTTACACTTGTTAATAGACTTACTGTGTTAATGTCTCTGTGAATGGATGTAAAACCCAAACAACAAAAAAAAAACCCTTTGTGTGTTTTTAAGACATAAATACAATCTTTTGTTTTCCCTCACAAACAAAAAAATGTATGAAATACCAATTTACACCATATAGCAGTAGCTTAAAAGGAAAGTTTACATTTTTTGTGGCTTTTCTACAAAAGCGTAAAATAAGTGAGAGTATTGTCTGAAAAACTCTCTTTTACAGGAACTTGAAAGTTCAGTGAGGAGAAGGAGGTTCCTTTATGCAGCAGGGAAAGGACCCATAATTCCTGATTACAGTAATACCTGCTATTACTATTATTAGTAGTTGTGTCAGCTGTTGCTTAGCACAAGTATGTCCGAGGAGAAAATGTAGAAATCCTTTGAATCGTGCAGTTGTGCTGGAAGGCAGTGCAGGGAAGGAGGCAAATGCAAAGGCAGTGACAGGGAGGAGCAGGGCTCTCTCCTCAGCAGCCTCGGAGCACGTTGAAAACAACAGAACACGTTTTTCCTCTTCAATTTTTTTTTTTTTTTTTGTTACTCATCTTCAATTTGTTCCAAATTCTGAGTCACTTTCATAAACCTGTTTATAATGAGTTTTATCCAGTCAGTGAGTTGCAGAACAAATGCATCCAGTGGGTTTTTTCCGGCTGTAGGAATTCTCACCAATCACGTCTGCCCTGACTCGGGCAGCCTGGAATTTAAAACCGAATATTTTAAAGCCTAATCTTTGGCTTTAGAGGTATAGAATGATAAAATAAAGGAGAAGTACCTAAAGTTAAAATAAAGAATGGCTGAGCAAATGGGACAGAAGCCGAGACAGGGATTTTCCTGTCTGATCTCTGCCATGAAGGTGCTGAGCCTTTGGTGAAGGCCGTGGTTGGAAGGAGCCTGGACTTGCCCTGGAGCTGCAGTTCCCTGGATGATTCCCTGCAAACCGATCCTTCCTCGGGCAGTAACTTGAAGGGTTTTTTGCTGCATCACTGTGTAAGCACCAGTAATGAAAGCTTTAATAACTAAATGCCTTTGTGCCCACTCAGGCCAGAGCGGCTGCAAAAGCAGGATCTGGTCCAGGGCAGGAATAAGCACCTGGGGATGGGGCAGGTACCACAAATGTTTCCTTCAGCAGATATGGAACTCCAGGCTACCGTTCCTTTCTTTAGCAGAGCTTGGCAGGTCGAGGTTGTTTGCAGCTTGTTTTCTGCCCGTCAGGCACAGACAGCCCCTGTCACAGGAGGATTCTTGGTGCCCTCAAACTGTAGGCTTTGGGTGTTACAGGTTTGCCCTCCGATTTGAAGGGATGTCTTTACACACACCAGTGAAGAGACTCATTTTCCAAAGAAACTTCCTATGGAATGAGTCTAGCTGGAGTGTTTAGTGACCTCTTGCATTCTCTCCCTCTCTCCTGGCCATTTGCCTGAGAATATTTAGTCCCATTTTAACATTCTCCACTGATTTTAGGACTGACGTACTTGCAAATTAATCGTGCCAGCTACAAAGCAAAGTTCCAGCCACACTGAAAATCCACAGTTCACCCAGGTATTAATGGAAGTTTGATTTCTTGCGGAGTAGTTTGTTTAGACGTGATGCTGTTCTGTATGTGGGATGCACTTGTTCAAACTCGGGAGTCTGAAATTGCTTCTACCAGCATTCATCTGTTTGCATGCCAGTTGGAATCCAGTGGAATTTGTTGTTTTCCATCCACATCTCAAACAGCTTCACATTGTTTACGGAGAGAACATGCAGTTTTCTATAAATCACTTGCTTTCCCTCAGTTTTACTCTGTTACTTTACTCAGTTTGAGAAGGACTCAAGCAACCTGCAGTGTGCAGCACTACAAGGCATGAAGTGATTGAACATAAAAACTATTTTTGGCTGAAATAATGGAATATTCACAATCAGAAATATTAAACAGCATTTAAGTGTGGGTGAGGTGTAATGAATGAGCTGCATTATATAAAAGGGTATTATTCAGGCTATTGATTATAAGGACTAAAATTTGAATCTTGGAGGGGGAAAAGTGGCTTTTTTAATCTTGCTTCAAACTAGCTATGGAATAACATTTGTTGCTAAACTGAGGCCTAAGGAGAAATGCTGACCCTTTAGAACTTGGACATCCAGTGGGCGACACTGAAGGTCTGAATTATGCAATTTGGGAAGTAGGAGATGTGTAAACACAGACAGCAGCTGAGGAAATGGCTTAAGTGAGGGGATTTGCCACAGGCTCCCTGGATCATGTCCTCTCTCCAATAAACCTTGAGGTTTTGTCACGTTTTCATCTTTTCCCATCATTTCATGGGCTTAAGCACAACAAAGAAGTCTTGTCCCCCTGGAGTGCTTTAATTTTGTACCTAATTCTTCCTCAGAAGAAATAAAATAGGCCCCTTTTAACTCACCCTCCTTCCCAGTGGGGTGATTTATATGATGCCTCTAGCAATGACTTAGAATGGATGGATCCACTGGTACTTCTGTTAGTTTTGGAATAATGTAACATCTCTGGTTATCCATACGTGGAGACTTTGTAGTTTCTAGTGATGTTAAATGTATATTATAAAAAAGTTAAATGGCTTTGTTGCACTGTAAGTAAGAAGGGCGACAGTCAGGGAGGGGAAATGGTTATTATTTAGGTCAGACAAACTTTTAAAGTTCAAAAGGAAGTGGTTTCAGTGGTTTCTTTTAAATAAATATTCATGTTGTTGTTATTATTTTTTTTAACTAGTATGAAAACCAGAGAAATTTCTTATTTTATCTGTTAGTAATCGGTGCTTTCAAAAACTGTCAACCTAAAGCTCAAATTTTGGTTCTGGTTTTCCTTGCCAAGTTACGGATTTGGTACTCAATTACAGACTGCTTTAATTTTTGCACTTTCTTTTGTGCTGTGTCTTGTAAAGGGCCAAAGTCATGTGGTGAAACCTCGAATAAAAATCCTCTGAGAAGACAGCAATGACAGAAATTAGTTTGCCTCGCTTTTGGTCTGCAGACCCTTTATGTCTGTTCCACAGTGATTAGAAAGGAGTTGAAATCTTTTGGGGTTTTTTTGGGGGGTGTTGTTTTGTTTTGTTGGGGTTATTTTGTTTGTTGGTTTGGGGTTTTGGTTTGGTTGGGTTTTTTATTTTTATTTTTATTTTGGTTTGAGTCGTGGCTCACTGAATTCCAGGCCCTTAGTGCTGCTTGAAGATTCTTGGCCCGTTGTAAGCAATGTTCTCGGATGAATGTCGGCTAATACATCACTGACATTCACGCCTCGTTTTTTACCTGCACTAATATATTGCTTTTAGTAAATATGTGGGATAGGAAATAGTGTTTACCTTGCCCTAGCACGAGAATACTACTCGTTCAGTCTGCCATAAACTAAGAAATGCTGTTGATGTTGCTGCTCCAGTGAGCCAGGAAGGACTGCACAAATCTGTCACGAGCAGGCAGTGGAAAATGCTTATATATGATTTTTGTAGTAAAGCTTTCGTGGCTTAATAACAAGAACAGCCATGATTGTTTGTGAGAACTGAGAACTCAAACACAAGCTAGATTTTGGGGAGCATTTTGAGATAAAGATCAAATTCTAGGAGTGTTGCCTATACTTAAAGATGTTCCATGTACTGAGCTAACTCGGGGAACTGCTCCAGCTCAAACTTAACCTTGCCAAAAAAAACAAATGAACTGCAGAAATGTTAAGACATAGAAACAAGCAGGCAGGGCCACTGGTTTTGACAGCAATGTGCCATATGTCAAGTTAAAGTGGTCACTTAACCATGACTTAAGAAATCATCACTATGCCAACTCTGCATGCTCGTGATGTGTTTCCTCAAGGGCGCAAACAGTTGAGCTGGCAGAGCTAAGAAGGGAAGCCTCGTGCTGGATCAGTAAACTGATGGGTACAGTTAGTGCAGGCTTTCTGAATTCGTGCTCAAAATGTACCTTTGGAAGTTACAGGAACTACAGAGAGAATATTTACAAGAGCCTGGAGTGCCAGGACGAGGGGGAATGGCTTCAAACTGGCAGAGGCAGGTTTAGGTTGGATCTTAGGAAGGAACTGTGGCTGCTCCATCCCTGGAAGTGTCCAAGGCCAGGTTGGATGGGGCTTGGAGCAACATGGAATAGTGGAAGGTGTCCCTGCCCATGGCAGGGGATGGGAATGAATGATCTTTAAGGTCCCTTCCAGCCCAAACCAGTGTGTGATTCTATGGTTCTACAGTGACAGATTTCACTGGCAGATGCCCTATTGGTTTTCTTGCTGCAAAGCTCCCGTCTCAGCTACTTCTTTGTTTTGAGTTTTTTAAAAAATGTTCTATCACAAATGTAAATAATTCATTCATAATTAAATGACTTGTTTCCATGGTTTCATATTTTGCTGTGTATGTACAGCCTACCCCTGAGCCCACAGGTATTTCCTATAAATACCACTTTTCCTATTTGGAGTGAATTACTGTAACTTGTGTCTTTCAGTCAACCATGTAATTTTGATAACTACCAAACCTAACAAATTCATCTGCATATTATGAGTAAATAATGTACCCATCAAACTGTAGAAAAGGAATCTTCCATCTATTGGCTGAGGGTGAATTTTCTTCATTCTGTAATTGGTTTCTCTACGTGTATTTTGTCTCCTGTGTTGTCTTACACTGGCAATAAATTTCTAACTGTAATTAGTCTAATGTGGAGTTTAATTTTCGTGTGTATGTTGTTTTTCTTCCTGAGAACTTGCAGATATTTTGGGATGAAACAATGTTTGCAGTGACTGATGAGAGTAGGAAAGTGAGATTGAAGTTTCTAGCAGATGACCCTTTAATAAGATGTATGTAATTGGATAAGACTTGCAACAAATATTGGGCATCTGTTGGTTAACATGGAAATAATGAAGAGAAACAGGAACTGGAAAAATCTTATATTAGCAAAACCTCTTCAATTTCTTGATATAATAGCATGACAGAATGGGTGGGTGAGATTAAAAAACCCAGCCTGAATCCTTTGAGAAAAGTGTCCAAAGGAATTCCCAGTTGGCTTTATTAGTAACCCTCATGTGTAAAAGGAGCTGAACCTTCTCTTTTTCCTCTGTATCCTTTAAGAATTTCACCCATATCTTTTGAACCTGTTGTAAAATGCTTTTTGCTATCCAAGCCACCCTTTTGATAGGTTGAGGCAGGCAGAGAATAATTAGTGACAAACCAAACCCAAATAAGCTGTGTTTTCTTGGAATGGAAAGTCTGGAGGCCTCAGGGCAGGGATGGCAAGCAGCTGCTGGCTCTTGGTGAGCTTGGAGTCACCCAAAAACCTGGAGAGAAGAGGAGGTGAGAGGCTACAGAACAACATGAGTGGCTGTTGTGTGAGGTTTCCTTCTGACATAACCCCATCCCCTCCTTACGCCCTCTGCATCTCCCAGGGGGTCACTGTGAAGGGGCAGATGAAGTAACCTGGTAATCATCTCAACTTTGGAGCCTTTCAGCTCTCCCAACATAATTCTCCAATCAGGATTGTGTCCAAGCAGGTATTAAAGGAAGTTTATTTCCTGTAGTTCAGCACTTGGGATATGGCTCTGTTCATATTTCAAACAGCTTGTTCAGTGTCATCCTGGCCTCACTCCTTCCCATCCTGAAGAAAAATAAACACCCTCTTTTGGCAATAATGGAATTAGTGTGTGGATTGTGTTTGCTGGCAAGTGAGGTTCATTAATTTTGTTAGCATGTTATAAGGTTTCTCAAACACAACTGAAAGCCTGGACTTAGATTCAAAATATACCAAAATACTTAATGTTCAGCTCTTGGCACTCAGATCTGGCATTTCACTTGCTGTATTTGTGTCCTTACAAATCATACTCAAGGGAAATGTTTTGGTTTACAGCCACCAGTAGCTCGGTGTCATTAAACTGTGAAGTGCTGAGAAAAACAAGCTATAAGATCAGCAGCAAAATATTCTGTATTGTTGCTAAAGAAATGGTAAAACCTTCGAGCTGTAGCAGTGTGTGCTCTCTCTGTTCCATCAGTTTTCCACGCTTGGAGCTGCGAGTGGGTTCAGGCTTTGGAGTGCAGCACAGGCTGCGTTAAATTGCCCGTGTGGGTGATTTAACGTGAGAGGAAAGATTAGGGAAACACATAAGTCTTTCAGACGTTTGTCTCCAGTGCATTGGGCATCTCCTGACCGAACAGGGAAGTTTTCAGCTTGGTTGGCAGCGAGGAGCAGCTCAGCCCACGGCAGCTCCCAGAGCTGGTCCTGGGCTCGGTGGATGGAGCTGAACTGGAAGGAGGGTGGTGTGTGATGGTGACTTGGCTTGTAAGAGCAAAGCCAGTGCAATTTATCTGGGTGTAAGGAAGATTTACTCATTGAGGACCTCATCGTTTTTTCGTGCTGCACGATGGGACTGTGGGAGACGGTGTCTCACCGTCATTTTCCAAGAGCTCTTTGCTTTCTGTTGGGCTCTGGAATTCCAGCTGTGTTCCAAAACAAAATACAGTCCAGCAGCTGCATTCTGGAGATGGGTTTCATTTCGTATCCTGTCATTTCATACAGCCTTAAAATACGAGCAGCCTGTGCTGCCTCCTTCTGCTCTCTTTCCCAGCCCTTTATTTTGTGCTGGGTGATACATCAAACTGAAGGCAGCTGCTTTATTTAAGACATCCCATTTCTGCAATTGGGGTCACTGCTGAATTAGTTGAAAAAATCTGAAGAATTGTTCACAAAACAAAAACCAAACAAAAAACCAGTGCTGGGCTTTGCTGTTGTTCTTTAATTGGAAGAGCTGTGCTGTTCCTTGCTGAGGTGCTTGTACACAGCTCCAGAGCAGATCAGAGCAGCCCCCAGAGGGGCTTTGTGGCTGGGCTACAACGTGTTAACAGCAGCAGGTTTTCAAACTGAAGTGAATTCCAACTGCAGAAGTGATATAAAAAGTCTGTGATTGTGGGTCACCTTTTTTTGCTGGTACAAGCTCTCGAAATAGCTATTCCAGCAGCGGTTTTGATAGATGACTTCTGGGTTATTATTCATTTATAAAATGGGACACCTCAAAGGAGGGAGATTAATGGTTTTGTGAAATTGTAAAAATGACTTTACATAGAAATGGTGATCTCTGTCTTCTAAAAGGTAGATCATTAAGAAGTAGATTGAAACAGAGTTGAATACTTCATATTGCATTAAATACTTCAATATTTTGAAATGCTTCCTCAGTTTGGCAAACTTTGTGCTGCACTTGTAGCAGGATAAACAGTATCATGTATGTTCTTTTTCCTGTAGTGAAAGGCAGAAATGACAAATCTGCCATAATACAGGTCTGAATATAGCATTCAGACAGATCTGAATATATTATGTGAGGTATTTTACTAAATCCAAACTCTTTTTAAAACGTTTTACATATATCTGCAGGTATATATTTATACTTTTATCCCACAGGTCTGCCAGAGTTGTTTGGGTAAATGTAAATGTATATTCCTTCCCTGCCAGGCACAGGCTGTATTTGCACACTGTTGTAGATCTTGCAAAGCCAGCTTACCAACCACATCCATCTGTTTTCTACTTAGTGTAAAGGAGTTAATGACCTGAGTAGTTAAGACTGTCCAGACGATCTGTATAATCCCTTCCCACAGATAAGATAGTGTTGCAGTTAACTATTACGTTATCTCAGATTTAAAATAAATAAATAAATAAATGAACAAACACCAAAGGTCTCATTTCTCTCCTCCACCTGACTTTTTTAGTCTAAATGGACTTGACCAAATAGAAGGAAAAAAAAAATCTGCAGCAAGGTCAGATGTATGAATTTGAGATTATGCAGCTCGATTATTGGTGAGTAGACTTGGAGCTTAGAAGTAGAAATCAGCCCTAATTTATCAATATTGATTTGCTGTAGTCTCTAGACCCTGATTTCAGCCGAGGTTTGAGGAGGTAGTTCGAGTTTTGCGGAATCTGCGGTGAAAATAAAGGCAGTCCACGAGGTGAGCAACGTGTAGCACTGCCCAGATTAGTGCTGGGAAGGTGCTGTGTGACCTGGTGTTACACAAGAGCTTTAGGAAGCTTAGGAACAGGTTAAGGGGACGGGCAGAGAGGGTTGTTTTCCTTCCCAAGGTTGTTTCCTTCCGAGCCTGGAGCAGACTGCGTCTCGCTGGTTTAGTCAGGAGAGAGTTGTAAATGCCAAGTGGAAGGATTGCATGTAGCAGTTGTCAGTGTTAGCCTGGCTACTCCCCTGAGACAGCACTTTCTGCTGCAGGGGGTGAAACACTGGCAGAAAAACAAGCTGGTGTGTTATAAATTATATATGTTGAAAAAGTTATGGTAATGCAAGTTTTAAGAGTTTAAAAATTCCCCCTGGATTCAGGATTGCAGTAACAGTCACTGCTTCTGACCTGTGTTTGGGTTATAATCTACAGCCCTGTTTATATTTAATAGAAAGGAGGGTTTTGTTGTATTTTTACAAGTTATAGTGTGTTCAGAAAAGGAGAAAGGCCAGTATTGCTACATCCTGTATCTTAATTGTTATTCTTCTTGTTCTGGGAATATTCCCTGTTGCTGAGTTTAGTCTATTGCTAGTAAGTGTATTTAAACAGTACTGCTTATTTAAATAACAAATGGAGTTGGCATTTAATCGATTGGTCTATTTTGAGGCAGTACCCTATGTCTGTTTTATTGTAATTGCTATATTTAATCTTCGCATGAACCGACACGTGCCGTGTGACACATTCATTCATGGCTTGGTGGTGTGCAGGAAACACCAGTCAGGCAGTGATATGGGCCCCTTGGGGAAATTCTGTGGCCTCTCTGAAAATGCAAAGCATGTGGAACAGCAGCCCAGCAATTACTCCGTGCTCTGAGCTCCTCTGGAGGCCCCGAAAGGCCTCTGGTACTCTCTGAGAGTAACACAGAGAGGATTTCGTGCTTCTTACGCTCCTGTGGCGGCTCCTTAGTCCAGTTCAGAATCAATTCTTGTTTAAAACCCAAAAGCAGAAGCCCAACAACAAATACTGAGTGTACACACAGTTGTTTCCTTGTTGCTGCCAGTGAGGCCTCTCTCACTGCTTCCTTTGCAAGAATCGATACTTGAAACCTGGAAACAAATTCTGTAGCAAAACACGTTGTGGTTGGGAGCTAATAATGACAGTGGAGCCACAGCTTTACAGATCACAGAATCAAGTAGGTTGGAAAAGGCCTCTGAGATCATCGAGTCCACACAATTCTTACAGTGGTTAATACTTTATAAATTCATCATTTGAGCTGGGGGAGTAGTCTTGAGCACTGGCACGTCATGATATGGTTTGGTGGGAATTTGTTCAGAGGTTGGACTTGATTGTCTTGGTGATCTTTTCCAACCTTAATAATTCTGTGATTAAAAAACTGAGTCAAGGACGACTTGAAAAAAAACCCCTCCCTTATTTCTCTATAGTTGGTAACTGGCTGTTCACTTTGAGGAATATATTCTCTCCACCCTTTGGGTTTGCACCTTAATTTGTCTTACTGAGCAAATGAATGCTGGGGTGTAGTAGAGATATTCATGTCTCATCTAGCCTGTTGATTTTCTTTCAAAAGTGGGACTATACAAGTGATTTTTCAAAAGACCATTTCTCATAATTCCTAAATGCATATGACTTTTGTCTTGATATTTTTCCTTGGAATGCTTGTGGTTATGGAGCTCTTCAGACACATTGGCTAAGTGATGTGTGGGTGACTGGGGCTCAGCAATGGCTTTTCTTCTTTATGGATCATCTAATAGAGGAGATTGCTTCTATTTCTGCTGTTTATCATTGCAATATCTCATTTCTGTCTCATCCCTCCATGCCATATATGAAAGCTACTCCAAACAGGTTTTTTGGGCAGGTAACTCCAACCCAACAATATATCACGATAACCTTTGCACGTCACATAATTTAGAAAACAGTTGGGGATTTACAGCAGTCTTGTAACTCTAAGTGATGACAATACATACATATATTATTAATAACAACCTGTTTTTCTCAGCACTGTGCCTGGACAGAACAGTGTTGAATAGAATGAATTGCCCTCCATTATGTACCATCAATCCTACGAGTTGTGTCGTGCATCTTCTGCTTGTTTGCTTTCAGAATGCACTGAGTGCTCCTTACCACATTCTGCCTTGTTTTCGTGCTGTCCATTTAGCATTCTGTGCTCTCTGCAGCCCTGCTGGCAGGGTGGAGGGCAGGGAGCAGCCTGGTGGATGCCACATGCCAGCAGACAGCCAGCAGTCGGTCTGTTTTTGCAACACAAGGCCTGTTTTGTTCTCTCCGTCCCTCCCTGGGCTGCAGGGAGAGGATTTGTCTCCAGCAAGCCCAGAGGACTGAAGCTCACATCTATATTATATATATATATATACATTCACAGATCAAAATCATGCTGTCAAAGCATGAAAATACTTCAGTAATTTTCTTTTTAATTTTAGCTGTCAGCCTCGAGATGCCACTTTGCTCTCGAGCTGCTCTGCACGGCGTGTGGCAGCTCCCTTCCACTTGCATCATGTTAAAATGTAAAGCAACGCATTTCCTGGCAGCCTCGGCAAAGCACTGCAATATAACCTTCATTGCATGAAGGTGGTGAACATAATGTGACTTCTTAACAGCTGCAATAAGTGATGGGGAGCTCTTAACATCTTTTCAAAACAAGTAACTAGTGAGAGGTTATTTTTCATCTCTATTGCTAAAAAAAAAAATGACGTGTTATTTTAAGCAGATGACATTTTGTTTGCACTTACCTGAACCAAGTGAATCTTTACATGAATTCTCCAGATCTGTGTTGCTTTGTGAAATAAACTTGAAAAACTACTGCTAAAATACACTCTAATGGCTGGATTTCTGCATGAAAATTTGGATGTTACATTTTATGTGTGGAAATGATGGCTGCTAACAAGGGATTTCAGTTCACTCTCGTTCTTGTCCCTTTAGATTTATGAGTCTGTGAGAGTTGCTTATTCCATTGTTTATTTTTATGTCAAAGTATTTGGTTCTCATTTGAGTCTTCTCAGAAGATGAGAGAGGGCTGATGCATTTGGATCACTTGCTAAGGAACCAAGTTCTTCAGAGATAAATAAGCCATTACAAATGGGAAATAAGGGGAAAAGAGTTCAGGTTGAGGTGCCCACTTTAATCAGTTTATTATTAGGCTGAACAGAAGTTCAGTTTTAAGAGCTCAGTAGTGAAAATTTGATAATCAAAGCCTTAGCAAGTGACTGGTTTTGAGGTGCAGCCCGAAGTCCTAAAGGACAAATCTCTCTGGTTTACTTATTTTGGCAGCTGAATTGTAGTTTCACTGCAGTGTGATGAGCATCATTTCCAAGGAAGTTAACAGCTAAAGTGCAGAGCCACGGAATGAGGCTGTAGAAAACAGTGGCCCTGTTCTTCCTATGTCTTTATCTTGACATTTATATGGAAATAAAAACAAAGCCGACGTTGTCTCTGGTTGAATGAGTTCCTTACCGTGCAATGAGAGGCTGCCAGCTCAGAGATAAGATGTGACTATGGTGTTTCATAAATCCTGCCCCCCAGAGATGCCCAAACATGCAGAGTTTCCATAACATACGTTGCTGAATAAAGGCAGAGTTGGAGTAGCCACTTTAAGGTCCTGATTTGAACAGCAGGCTCCATTCTGCAGATTTTCTGGATGTTCCCATAGTATTTCTCAGAACTTTTGCATAAATTATCACATTACATTTTGCAACTCGATGATCACTGCATACAAAAGTAATTAGTTAACTCCTTTGTTTTGTGAAGGATCTACCAAGATTTTTTTTTCCCTGCATGTGATTTGTTCCTGCAAACACAAATCAGTCTTTTGTCTTTGAGAGTGGAAGGTTTGGGGCCAAAAATACCATTTGAAAGTAAAACATGTTTCAGCTGCAAGTAATATTAATGGTAATTGCCACTTAGTGATCTTTCAGTTGGTAGAAACAAACCATCAAAATGATAATTGTAGGATTCGTTGGGCTTTAGATTGATTAACAAACCAGACAACCAAGTGGGCAGCAGACACTGAGCCAGAACTCTGGCTCATGTCAAGTCAGCAGAGCTTATCTGGAATCAGTGGAGCAAAGCCCACTTTATTCCGTTTGCCCAAAGAATAAACATATGCCATGTCAGAAATAGAACAGTTGGGAACAATTTCTGCATGGGATACTGATGAAAAAGAGCTGGAGAGAGACAGAAGGGTGATTAGAGTTCTTTAAAGCTGGATGGGCGACTTAGGGATGTGAACGAGGCCAGCCTGGCATTAGGGTGGAATTGTGGTTGTACCCTGCAGTGACAGGCAGGGCACTTGAAAGCAGCTTTCTCAGCTCTTCATTAGGTGAAATCAATCCACAGACATTTTAAGTGGGAAAGAGAGCTGTTAAAGTTGCCTCGTGAAGTGAGCTCTTCAGAAAAATTGAGATGCTTTATTACGGTTTCCCCTGAAGTTGAGGAAATTCAGTGTTTGCAATTGTCTGTTAATTCAAATCTATTTTATTCTTCAGAAGTGTCCTTTGAAAGAGTGTATTTTTATGTGTTGGAAATGCAAAATTTGAAGTGTACAGGGAATGCATTATCTGCAAAGAAATTGTGAACTACTTCTGCATCACTTCATTCTGCTCTCCTGACTCGCTGCTTGATGCCGTGGTGTTTTTAGTACAAGAGCTTCTCAGCCTCAAATCTCAATTGTTCTGTTTTGTTGAAAAGTGGACCAATTTTGAAATACCTGAACTAAGCTTAACATTAAGGAAGAGCCCATAGTGAGGGTGAAAAGCTGAAATAATGACTTCTTAAAGTAAGCACACTCGAGCAAATTGTTCTTTTTATGTGGTTTGGAGGTACCTGCACGGGACAACCTATAGCCTCGGTCCCATGACATAATTGAATTAAAATAAGCCTTTCTTGTCTTAGAAAGAAAAAGTTCTTTGGGATCATTCATAAATTTTACATTTGCATTCATGTTGCCATCAGGAGCTCATTTTCTTTTCCCATTATCTCCTGCCATCCCATGAATTGAGAACACTCTGTTCTCTGGAACAGGCTTCACTCCGAGCTTTGGTTCCTCACAGAAGTAATTAAAAAGTAAAGGCTTTGGATCTTTGTAGAGACCTTCACCAAGGCATTCAGGTGAACAAATCCCACACCCAAGGATGGGTTTCATTCCAGCTTAACATTCCTCACTTCTGCCTCCTGTTCTTGCTGAGTGCACATTGACAGTCCCCGTGACAGGGATTTACATTCAGGAAATGTGGCTTCACAGAATTGTCATCCCACACTATATCCAAACACTGTGGGCTGCTTTAAACATTAAAAATGTATCATTGTATAGAGTCTTTTGTTTTTTAAATGTGCATGCTTATCTCCTCTTTAATTATAGTGTTTACTTGGTGTCTTGTATCTTATTTAACACGAGGCTCTGCTTTGTTTCCTTGACTTACAGCTGAAATATTTGACTAGAAGTTTTATTTCCTCAGCAATTATATTTGCTACGAAAAACCCCAACACTACCAAACCTGTGCCATTCTAACTGTTGGTTTCCCTCTTCTTTTTTTCAACCAGTTTGCTGTTTCGTGGTTCATAAGAGATGCCATGAGTTCGTTACCTTCTCTTGTCCTGGGGCTGACAAGGGGCCCGACACCGATGTGAGTACACACGTTTAATACATATTTTTACACAGTTTTATGTTGTTATACCCACGGGCCTGAATGACAAACAGCATCAATAGGTCCTTTATGGCAGATAATTGAGTGGTTTTTTTACAGTTCTGGGGCAAATATGTGTGGAGATCTATTTTTGATAAGAAAAATAAGAATGAAAGCGTGACCAGGAATGGTTTCCTCGGAAGGTGACAAGCCTGAAGTGTTTACCCAGGCATGAAGTCAGCATTTGATTTTGTTTGCTTTCTCTTGGATGTATTTGATGTTAACAATTCCCAGGAAAGGCTCTGAGGCATTTTCTGAGCTTTCTTTGTATCCATCTTATCTCAAGGTGTATCTTCTGAGCTGTCTCTGGTCCTTGTCTCTCTGCACACAAGAATCTATAGCTCCAATTAAATGATAGTTTAATCTCGAGCCAGCTGGCTTATCTGAGATAAGTTTTTTTAAGAATTATTGCCGTGTTTGAGCTAGTCTGGCAGTCTGGATACACCCATTCCATCCTCCTCTGTCAATACTTCTCTGTACACGTCACATTTTTGGTCAACAACCAGTCAGTCCTTCCTTTCGACTCCTCTGCCTACATGGGCAGACACATGTGCAGGGCCTTGGTGTCACCCTGGGAAATAATGAACTCATCTGGTTTGTTCACAGAAAAATAACAATTTCTTTGGGTTTTATAAATTCCACTTTACAGTGAAGTAATTTAACATCTGCTTATGGGAACAACACATTCCAAGTGTTCTTTGTGTGAAAGGCTCTGTTTTGTTTCTTATAACATATTCATGCTCTAGATTGTAGGCTATTATCTCCTCTGATGAGATGCACCAGAAGACTTTTCTTGCTAGGTTTTAATGAGCTTCCCGTGAATTGTTTCAATATTCCAGCCATGAGGGCAGCCAACAATATATGGGCAGAAGCCACGAGGGGTTGGGGAAAATTTCAGATATTAAAAAGTTCCCTCGGTTTTTAAATTCAAATACAGGGACATGTTGAAGAACTGAGAAGAATTTTTAGAAGTTGAATTTTAAAATATTTTATATTATTAAATTTAGGTGCATAAGAAAAGTGCTTAAGGTAGGAGTGTAGTTACCTTGCTCAGGTTCTGCTGTTCAGCTGGTAGAGAATCTCCTGTTAAAACAGTCATAAAGGCAGCAACAAGAAACCAAAATTATTGTTGATACCCTGGCTTTTCTGGAAGTTCTTGAATTCTTTAAGCTTTGGAGTGTTGTCTGTGTCTGTACAGTGTAGCAGTTGAAGCAGTCTTTGGGATTTGGAAGCTGTGGATTTGAAGTGCTCTGAGCGACGGAAAGGAAAATGCAGGTGGCAACATCTACCTTCTCCCCATCATCTGCTCCTTAAAGAGAGTAGCCAGAGCCACTGCTCAGTGATTTTAGGTAGAGCTGATCCATTTGCATCCATCTGGATCCCCTGAATTCCGTCATTCCTTGTACAGCTCCTGGGTGGGGTATGTGGGCAGTGCTGAATGGCTTTGGTCAGTCCCTCAGCCCAGGTAGAATAAAACAAAGCTAGTTTTAACTTAGTGCTCAGTTCTGATAGAAGTTATTAATTAAAGTCGCTGTTGATGAACAGTTTTAGTGGTGACACTCGTGGTCTGCTGTGTCTAGAATGAATGGTTTGGCTCTTGAAAGAGTTCTGGATGATTTTTTATTTTTTTAAGGTGGGTTCTTCAGGGTTTTCACCCAAAGGTCAGAAATGAGAACACACATTCGTGTGTGAGAGCATTTAATTTTATGGTGAATCTCTTCATGGTTATAGGATCTGTTCTGTGACAGGTTGTTAATAGTCTTTAACATCGCTGGTGCATTTTGTGATTTGGTTTTTTTGGCCTTGGTGATTAAATAAATCAGTCTAATGCCTTATTTTGGTATTTGGGTTACCAAATGATCATTTTCAATATTTACACAGAAGCAATAGCTCAAAAACACTTTGAAGATTAAAAGCAATCAGAAAATAAATATGTTTTATTGAAATTGTGCTGCATTAGTAGGTCCTATTACACGAAGAGGATTGGAGAATGTTATACTTTAATTTACTGAAATGTTTGACTATAACATCAACCCTTTTAAAATTCAGAAACTTATTCCTACCCCAGTGACTGCAAGCTTTGTTCTGAAATGTGGTGTGCTATAAAGCTTATCATAATATTTAGCAGGTTTAAATATTAAAACATCCTTTTCTAAATTACTCCATGCAGGTGCACAATTGATTTGTGTACTCAAATCCTCCGGTGGCTTTGCATGACGTAACCTTTCCATTAATTGTGAGAGTAATATTGTCATTAATAAAATTAATTTTCCAGAGTAATAATTATATAATAACAATATTTATTGTGTATTAGGATATTGTTACGTTATTGTGCTCTGTACTTTTAATATAAATGAGGCAATCCTTACAAATACATCATTAGAATAATTGTCAGTTAAAGGGTGAGATCAAAATATATCTTTAAAATAATGCTCTTCTGAAAGAGAGAGTTGAACTACTTAAAAAATAAATCACGTGCAGAGAGATTTCTATCGTGGAGTTGTTTTCAGAACTCTTGGTAACATTTTTTGGCCGCAGCAATCCTCTGCAGGAAGTGGAAGCTCCACTGGCAGTTCCAGTAAATAAATTATTTTTATTACCTGAAAACTGCATGCTTTAATAAAGGTGAGTGTGAAAGGGAAAGCTGAGAATGAGCCTCTTTTGGCTTTCCTCAGACTCACTGAAATGTGAGGTTGAAAAGGGCCATGTTTGTGCCAGAAGGAAAATAATGCTTGTGAATAAAGAATAAAGTGGTCATCCTCGACTAGCAGTGAAATGATGGTGTCTGGGGAACAATATCCTGTTCCAGTGAAATAGGAATTCACACAATCAAAAAATGTTACGTTTCCTTAATGCTTGGCAGGCTGTGAGCTCCGGTGTCTTAGCAAAACAGCTGCTTGGGAAGTTGTTTTCCCACTATCTAATGGCTCTCTGGGGTTCCAGTAGAAATTATTCATCTCCTTTTCGTGGTGATGCTGTTGAGGACAATTTAGCAGCTCCTGCTGCTGGTGTCCTCTGAAGTCACAGGAAGCATCATCACCAGTTCAGAGGCTTGCTTTTGGAAGATGCTTGGTGTTCGTAAAACTATTTTAAGTCGTTGATGAAACACTTTGGAATTTAGGTAAATGAGTGAAAAAAATGTAAGAGCAGGCTCAAAAGTTGACTGATGCTGCAAGAAGCTTTAAGACATGTTTAATGTTAAGGAATAACTAGTCAAGTTTCTTTCAAAAAGGATGTTTTAAAATGGAGAGTTAAATATTTGTTAGCGGAATGCAGTGACCAGAAGGTGTCTTTGAACTGCTTGTGATGCATTAAAATGTTCCCAATTCCATGCTACATATAATTAAAAACAAAAAACAGACCAGTAATTTAAAATAGTGTTTGACTGTATTATTTTTTTCAGTACAAGATTATAAGACTTGGAGTGCCCAAGAACTCAGAGGTCGTGGCCTCTGGATCAGCACTATTTACCTTTCAGCTTGTAATAATAGACAATCCAAAGGAGGTTTATGAGCAAAATACACAGAAATTAAAAAGTGAAAATATTCTTAATGAGAGCAAGTGAGTGTGCAGTCAAAGGATACGAAATCTGCCTGTGCTTAGGGAGTTCTCAGTGTTTAAAGAGCTGGGAGAGAAGGAACTGGGAAGATCCAGATGTTTGCTTACGCAAAATGAACCAGCAAAGCCCTCTCATCCCATTGGCAGGGGAAGTGACCTCCTGGATGTCAGAAGTGACAGATATGGAAGAGATTCTCAAGTCTGTAAGCCTCTTGATACTGAAATTATTTGGGAGCTTTATTATCTTAAGCACATTGGAAAGCTGAGTGAGGTTCTGTGGGATGCTGCAGGAGTTGGGTATTTTCATCAGTGGGTTGGATATTGGGATGATGCAGCTCTAGAGTACAATATTTCAGGGGTTTTTGTCATGTAGTATCCCACAAATTATTTATCACAATTCAGAAGGGAAGAAAAAAAATGATGTGAATATAAAATAATCTCTGATCATGAAGGCTCTGGTGCAGAAGAAACTGGAGCAGGTCTTTTAGGGGGTCATAAACTCACTGCTGGCCAGCAGTGCCCCAGCCATGCAAAGATGAGCAATTTCCTGCAAGGATATGTTAGAAATTACTATTCCATTTTTCAGTGAGATGTTTTATGCAGAATTTTGCAGCTCTTCGTTTGGAATTTGGAAAAGAACTAAAACGTTAAAGGCCTTTAAAACATGACTTGGAATATTTTTTCCTTGTCTCTTAAGCTCTAACCAGGTCTTGAGCGGGCAGCTTGTGGCAAGGGAGAATTAACTTCAGAGCAGTGAAGATTTCCAGGTGTGTGATGGGGAGCTGCTGCAATGAGTTGCCAAAGGCAGAAATTAAGATTTTTGTGTTGGGGTTTCTCTGTGCAGGGATGCAGATGTTACCTGTGCTCTCTGAGGACCGTGGGGAGATGTGACATGAGCCCTGTAAGGCTCCACCTCGCTTTGCATTTTATGGTTTCCGTGGTTTTAGAGCTGGGAGGAGAAAAACTGACCCTCCAAATTTCGGATGCTGGGGGACCAGTGGGAAATCTTTAATCTGTAGATGATCACCTACATTGTGGCAGCAGCGGGCTTGGCTTTGGCCTCAGGCTCGGAGCAGTGCTGACACCCACATTTACTGCAGTGTTACACTGGCATTTATAGCTGTGGCTGGGAGACAAATGATCTGAAGGATCCCCTCTGTGCTAAGCAGGAATAAATGAATATAATTAGGCTGATCTGGAGGGTTTAGTTGCCTTGACCAGATTTTTTTTTCTGTTCAGTTCCAGGTAATGCTGAAATATTTCTCTTTTTAAAATTTTTTTCCCCACTGGCCTTTATTCCTGCTTCCAGATTATGTTTACATGTAGGAGGCTGGTTTCAGAGTGGAAAGAGAGAGTTGCTTTACTGGTCTAGGGAATTACAAAAAAAAAGGCAAAACCCAAACCAAATTCATGGAAAGAAAAAGCAGTAACTGGAAGCACAGTATTAAGACTTACTGTAGAACTAGTTAAAAAGGGATTTTAATCAGAAAGCTTTGCAGTCTTTTCCCAAGGATAATGAAATGCAGCAGCAGGGCTTGTCTGATTTGCTTTTAACTCTTAGGTTGTTTTTATTATGAAAAGCAACTGTTGTCAACATTGGACATCAAGAGAGACAGAGCAACAACAAACATAATTTAGTAAAATATAGAATCGTTTCGGTTGGAAAATACCTTAAAGATCATCAGTTCCAACCACATGCCAGGAAGGTTTAGGAGGGGGGGTTTATTGCTAATCTGAATTTTGAATAATAGGCAATATTTTCCCAGAAGTCTTTTCTTTTTAATGAAAATAAAAACCTTCTCACTTCATCACAAGAGATACACAAAGGCAGGAAGATCTGGCAAGATACAGTTCCCTGCTTGCCAGATTAACAGAAATGTTCTCTTGAAAAGAAGCTTCTATGAATTTTTGGAAGTGATTCTTAAACAGCTCTGATGCAATACATTTTTCGAGTTTTCATTTTACGCCCTAAACAACGAAAATATAAAGCCCCCTCTGTTTACAAATTGAGATACCAACTCAGTGTGTTTGTAATTATGAAAAGTATTAATCACGTTGACCGTGTTTAAAATATTCCTTACTATATTACTGCTCCCCTTTCCCCAAAAGTTAGCCCTCGGCTGCCAAAATCAGCGAGACCACGGTGAGTGCAGCGAGTTGATGGACAAATAAAGGTTTCGTGCTGGTGGTCACCATATGTCACCATCTGCACCTCCTGTTCCTCACCGTCGCCGGGCCCTGCCTGTGTTTGGGAACGAGCTCCTCACCTGCCGTGGGTGCCCAGCGTGGTTACCACATTCCTGCAGGTATCCAGGGGTGTCTGGATTGCTCCCCCCTGGCTGCACAGGGCTCTCCGTGGCACTGCTCACCCAAATGCCTCCCTTGCAGGAGCTGGAAGCAGCTCCACGGGTTACTTGAAAGCAGCTCTTGTGCTGGAATGTGTTTGCATTTATCATCTCCTGGGAGAACATTTGTACCTTCTATTCCTAAATTAAAGCACAGACTCCTTTTTATTGCAGCTGAAATGGCTTTTAGCTACAGTGAATGAACCTCAGTAAAAACAGAATTAAATTACAAAGGAGCAGGTTCATGAACTTTTATAACTACTTGTAATTCCCACCCTTTCCCGTTTGCCCTGTAATGCAGCCTCCAAATGGACTCTCTGTCCATCTGCAGAAGGTGCATGGAAAAATTTTCACTGCAGTACTGAAAGGAGCTGAGTGAATGCTCTCCTTGTACACCCACAGGTAGGAAATCGTGGTGGGTGGCTGCCCACACACAGTGTGTGACTCTTGTTCAGCTCTTCCACTGCAGCCCTTGAGCCTTTCAGTTCGTGGAGTTTGTACCTGAGGCACCAGGCGTGGAGTTTATCTGGGGTTTTTTTTGTTGTCGTCTCTGAGCTTTGAAAGTTCATGACTTTTCGAATCTTTTTATTATAAATAATATAATTTTTTATCTTCCCAATCCAGAACAGTGCAAATGCAGAGTGAGTAATAAAAGTTAGACTTTATATTTTTCTTTTCTGGGCATTTGCTCTACAATATACACTAAAACATAGGTGATCCTGGCAAGAGTTAATCACTGAGCAGAGTTCTGCTGAGAGTTTGGAAATGTATATAAATGATGAACCTAAAAATATCCATGATTTTCATAAGTTAGCACTGCAGAACAATTAGGCAGTGGTACTATAAAAGGAGAACTCTCAGCAAAGTTATTCCCAGCAGTGAAAAGAAATCTTGTCCATAGGGATCCAGTTTTAGTGGCAGTAACTCCGATGGCTGCAGCGACTGCTGGGTGCTGATTTCACCACCAAAACGCTTTCTAATTCCCAAAACTGAAGTTAACACTGTTCCAACAGCCTTTGTTTTCCAATTCTTAAGAGTGTATTGAGTTGTGCAGTTTAAGTTGAATTTAATTGTTTCCTTGTCAGCTTACATTTACCCTTGGCAAAAGTCCCTCGTGTCAATCTTTAATCTGTATGTAAATGTGATGACATGATATTGAGGGGTGGGGGGTGGGGAGGGGTAGAATGCTTAAGAATTACTAATCATCTATTTTGTTACATGAGATACCATGTGCAAAATGTACCCTAGACATTTCTATCACCACCCCCACGATCATGTGGCTTTTAAAATTAAAAAGTGATTATGGCACACTGAACTTATTAGCTAGAAGAGGTATCAGCAGTCACAGACCACCGAGAGCACCTTGCAGGATGCTGGTTGTTTTTAGCACTGCCTGTTTGTCGAGGTGGCAGTTCTGAGGCCAAAATTAGATGAAATCTCAATTTGGAATAAAAGGCGTGGGCTAATTTGAAAAGCTCTGTAGATCCCATATGCCACAAATAATTGTGGTGTGTCACCAGAGATGCACCTACCCCTGAATTCCTGGGGGCTCTGTCCTCGAGGTGCTGGGACAAGTTTGCTCCTCACTGCTGAGTTAAGCTGGTGTAGCCTGAGTTTTCTGATATAAATCACACAGCTCCAGTGAACACCTCAGGGGGTGGGGAGAGAAGAACAACTCGTACTTACAGGAGAGAGCAAGTTTCTCTTATCCAGGTGTTTTGACTGTGGAACAGAGGGATGAAAGAGAGAGAGGGAAAAGCAAGGAGTGGAGGTGGAGACACATCCTGGCTGGGAAGGGAGCTGCTGCCATCCTTGGCCATTTGAGCTCCATTTGTCTGAGTCTGGAAAAGCACGAGCAGGAAGGGTTTAATTTTGTTCGTGGCCGTGCTCTTGTTGTTTGTTAATTTTCACTGTCCATTATTGGGGTGATAGTCTGAAGAGGTGCAAATAGTTCACAGGTTTTTCTTCAGCCTTTGGAGAAGATGATAGGATTTGTCTTCAAGTAGCCAGTGGTCTCAGGGAACATGTATTAGGTGTTGTCCTTGGCACAGAATATTCTCTCATTTTATAATTGATTTTTTATAACAGCCTAATGAGACTTGATGCAAAGAGATTTTAAACCATGGTGTATTACCTGTGCTGAAAACCAAAATCCTGATGCTTCTGTTGAACTAACACTATGACAATCAAGTTTCCTTCCATAATTTGATTTTTGCTGTTCCCTTGCAAATAAATTAACTGTAGCATGGCCCTGTGTAATTAATGAAGCTCAGTCCTTAAAGTACCGGTGATCACGGGCTGAGCTCCTGAAGTAAAAATAAAATCATATCATAAATTCTGGTAATGAGAACTTAATAGATAGAAGAGTTAGAGATTGATTTATTCCTTTTCCCCCCCTTCGTCCCCATGAGAAGGGTACCTGCTGAACTGAGGCAGGAAAGAATTGTCTGTGTTGGGGAAACCATTGTCATCTGTAACAAAGCACCTTCGGGTCTGTTCCTATGGCAACAGGAGCATCAGACCAGCAGAGAACGACCCGAAAGGAGATAAAAGCCTCTGTAAAAATAGTTATAAGAAGTGTCTGCATAGCTTTGGCTACTTTTTTTTTTTTAGAAAGAAAAATAGCCAGAACTTGGAGGTTTTTGAAACCTGGTTATTACAGTAGCTATTTAGGTTAGACCTTGTTGGCACTGAAGGACTTGTCATGTTAATCTTGTTCTACCAAGTGACATTTAGCTCTCAGTTTTGAGATTTAGTGAAGGCAGTGCTCTGGTTTAATATTATCAGCTGGAACAGGAGTTGAAATCCTCTGCTTCTCTTGTCATCCTCTCCCGATCTGCCAGGAGCTCCCAGATGCCTCTGGCTCTGAAGGGCAGGAGGAATGAAAATAATGCTTTGGGAGAAGCAAAAAAATATAGAAGGAGAATAAAAAGAAAAACAACACAACAACCAAACAAACAAACAAAAAAAAAAACAGAAGAAATGAAAGCAGTCCTGTAACTTTTAGGAGAAATGTATAATCCCCCAGTCTTGTTTAACATCTGCTACTTGTCTCTTTGTGTGCCAAGAGCATGATTGGACCATTCATGAAAATAAAAAGAACTCTGCAATCAACAGACTTTGTTCAATATTCCTGCACAAAGGGGGTTTGCCATAGATCATATGAAAGACTGGGGTCAAACACAAATGAGTTTATATTTAACAGGCTTCATTTAGAAACTGCCACACAGAGGTAAAATTAAGAGAAGTAGAAACACACGTCCCTCCTTTTCTGTTTTAAATTTGCTGGAAGCACACTGGATTAGAGAATAGGGGGGTAGAAAATGTTCTGCTCTCCCATTCCAGACTAATCCTTTGCTCCTCTGTGAGAAGGTACAGCTGTTTACTGATCTTACAAGCTCAAATCAAATCAAAGTGTTTCCCAGTGCTTTGTATTTGGCAAAAATAAAGCCCTGGGGTCAAATGAGGAGACTGAACACAGACCTGAACTACTCCAGGCACCCTCTCAAGGACGTTCTATATCTAAAACAAGTCACTTTAGTGACATAATAGTCCAGAAAAGCCTTCTCTAATAAAAGTTTATTTTCAAGTAGTTCTAAAATAAATTAGGAAAACAGTGCCATTTGAAACTTTTTTTTCACTTTTGCTGTCATTGCACTGCATTTTATTTTCCAGTCTCTCTGCTCCTGTCACAGAGTCCATTTGCTCAGGTTCATTACTGCTTGTTTTGCCAATACAAGTTGGGATACACTCCAAGAATTCGGGTTATTAGTGCTGCAATAAAAGACCAATGCATCTTAATCAATGGAGAATTCAAAAAATTAAACATTTCCTGAAGGTGAGGTTCAACAGGATCACATCTAAAAATCAAGTTCCTCCTCATAAGCAGCGAATTTTTTTAGTCTCCTGAGACTGTCACCCATGAAGAGGTCTGTAATATGAGATTTATTTTTTTTTTGATTAAGGCCTTATACCCCTCTACAGGGGGTATGGAATTCCTCATCCATACACACAGATATTGTTCATTTTCCATTCAGGGGTTGTGTTCCCCAGCAGAGTCAACAAGAGCTGCAAGTAGGCACTTGGTGCTTTTGAAAATTAGGTTAATAAATCATAAACACCTCATGTGGCAGTGTGGGAGGGTGTTCTGTGCTGTTTAAAATCTAAGATATGTGCTGTTTGCACACAGGCTTTTTCTTATGCAGTTGAGTGTCTATTTGTGCACAAACATCCTCACATATCTAAATGTATTTATGTTGCATATGTGTTTAAAAAGCATCAGAGTTACACTAATACCTGGGTGGAAAAAAACCTCAGGACTGCAATTTGTGTGGCTCAGCATTCCAGTTTTAAGAAATCACTTATTTGTCAGGGGAAAGCTCGATATAAATGTGAGCTGCTCTGAACTGAACAGGCTGGGAGCTGAGTTTGGTGAAATGGGGTGAATGGAAAGTAGTGCCCTGGAAATCCGGACAGCAAAGAGAAATTCAGGAGAAGGTCTTGGAAACAGTGGGTTTCCAGGCATTTCCAACATTAGTACAAAATTTGCATCTAAGTCAGTGGGAGTCTTCAGTGCTTAATGAACTGTGCTTGATTTACAAACTTGGTATTTAAACTGTTTCTTTAACACAAAAACAAAGCGTATGTAAGATTTACAAGGACAGTAAAAACTGGGAAGATGCAAAATACCCTGTGCTGAACCCGTTCCGTGCAGAGCACTCAGGAAAATGTGGATTATTCAGAAACGCTCAGGGCATCTCCTACAGACTGCCAGGCAGAAACAGCTTTGGCTTTGGTGGTGATGGCACGACCTGCTGCAGAAATGCTGGTGAATGGTGCCTGTAAATTCAGATAAAAACTTTATAGTTCATTTAGCAGGAAATGGGATAGGAGACGATGCTGTAGTTTAGGGTGTACTCCTGCAGTCCTTGGGATTTGGGAAGCTCAAATAGCCACGATGAGGAGAAATTTCTACTGCAGGTGGAGTCTGTGGCAGAACTGTGTGTGACCACTGTGGTCTCTGCTGCAGATTGTTGCAGTAAATGTGCCCATAATCACCATCTATTTTCCCTCAAATACAGAGTTACACAGTCACCCCGTCTTTTTTTTTACAAGCTTTGCAGCTTTTAGATATATTTTATTCATTGTGATTAAGAGATGGGGGTATAAATAAGGCCCGGGGCAGGAAACTGTTGGTTCCAAAAACTTACTGGAATAATAATATAAAAAAGCAGAGTAGGAAAAAACTGCTTTAACTGGATTTCTCCAATATTCTCAGCCTAGTGCAAAATCATCTGAGTAGAGCTAGTCTTTAGAAGTCTGTTAATGCTGTTCAGACTTAAAAGATGATCACTTAAAAATGAAGTCTGTCAATAAAGGGAGAAAACGAATAGGTAGTAATCGAAAAACAAAGGAAAAAAATGAATTATGCCCTTGCTAATGATACTCCCTAATTAAATCTCCCTAATGGATGGGTAGAATAATCTATTTAATTGTAACTATAGCTTGTGATAGATTACTGTGCCTTATTTTATTATGTCTCTGTAATGAAAGAACCAGCATTACTTTCATAATAAATAAATTTTTCTCAGAATGCATTTTTTCAATTTCCCCCATTTACTTATCGCTCATATACCAGCTTGTGAAGTTTTTCCTTATTCTTCCTGGTGGGACTGATCTTTTGATCCTTTGGTAGAAAGAGATCCTGCCCCAGTTTCTCAGTCATGCACCAAAGGTTTTGGCCTTGTGCATTTTCAAGTATATGCTTCTATTTAATGAATTCTCCTTGACTGGCATGCCTTATGTTGAGATGTTCTTTATCTACAGCCTAATTAAACTAAATCATATACCATCTGTGTCTAGTTCAATTAAACTGAATTGGACAGACTGACCTCCTTAGTACTCTTCAAAGCACGTTGTTAGTCTGTACAGTCCCTTCAAGATATAGCTTGTCACCTCCTGAGACAGCACTTGCTGTCTGCTTGGAAAAAGTTAGGGGGGAAAAAAGTGCCAGTGTTTGTGGAAATGAAGTAAAAATGGCCATCTTTCCATTTAAAATAAAATTTAAGTAAGAAGAAAATGGCAGGGCCCCTGTGAGGGTCCATCAGGTGGAGAGGAGCGACACAACCGAGGAACAAGCAGCGGTGGACGCGCTTCTATAATTGACATTTCTTACTCAGCTTTTACTCTTTTAGGTCTTTGCTTTGGGGTTTTTCTGGTTGGTTTTTTAACTAAGTAGTGTTAATGTTCTTGTTCCACACCTGTGCTTTCCCTTCCTCCCTCTCCATGGGGCTCCCACGGAGTTTCTGCCCCGACCCTTCTCCCATCCCTGGGTGTTACCCAATTTAGAGATGATGAACATCATCTCCTCCACTGCTGCTGCTTTTCTGGTGCTCAGAAGTTTGTCTTCAGAGCTCCTTGGGCAGGTGGGGGTCTCTTGTATCAGGTGTGAAAGGCCCAGGGTGCTCTTCCTACAGACAGGATATTTTGCTTGGCCAGCAGATAAATAGGTGCACTGCTGATGTATCATGACTTGCAACTGCTCCGTCCTTAATGCTTCAAATGATGTGAAAAATCTGTAAAAAATTAAGTATTTCCCGGGTAACCTTTCTAATGACAATTCACAGCATTTAATTATTTCATTACATCTGTGCTTTAGGTGGTGTCTTAAGTTTTAGACCTGTTTGAGACATTTCTGGGCATCTCTTCTTAATTAGACAGAAGAAGATAAAAGCAGTAAAGCCTGTGGGCTGCTGACAGGTTTTGAAGTCATGACCTGCCTTCTCTGGCACTGACAGTGAGATGTAAGAGCTCTTTTCTTCTCTGGGTAAGTTGAACTAGGATTTTTGATTCTTCTGCTGTGATTAGAAGGATTTCATTTGACTGGGTGTGGATATTTTCCTGAAGTCCTTTCAGTGCTTGTTTTCTCTCTGTAATTAAAGTTTTTAACACAATCATTTAACCTTACCCTCCTGAGCCCCAGGTCTCATCTCATCCTAAATGACTGGTCAGGAACTCATTTTTAATACAAACCCACTATTTTTTCCTTCTCTGTGCATGCAGATGGTGTTTCATTTCTTGCTGGAAGTGTTCTCTGCAGAAGATGCTGCCAAAGTATCTTCATTAACTGGCTGGCAGAAGTTTTGAGCAGTTGATCACCTTTCCTTCAGATGATAAAATCGTTTTGTCTGGCAAATCTTTTAGATTTTTTAGTGGCCCTCAGAGTCCCTTTTCATCTGTCTTTGGAAGAGTGAGAACTGCAACTTGCTACAGGTCTTGTCAACAGGGCTGAATTTCCTGAGATTCTGATAAAAATATTCATGGTTCATGCAGGAGAGCGAATTAAAAGTGGAAAAGACAGTGACATTTAACTTTCTTCAGATGGATTTGTTGTAAATAGCTGTTCATCAGACTTAAATAACTGTCACCCTTAAGCAAACATCTCTGTAGGAGCATGATTGAGGCTGAAGCACTTTGTGACCTGTCCTGCTTTCCTTTGGGTTTTCCTTTGGGATATTCACAGCCCTGACCTTATATGAACTTGCTGGATCCAGAATATCCTCCCTGATTATATCCTGAGACGCTGAGACTGTACAATCATGTTCCACAATTTTCTTTAAAACTTATTTTAACGACCTTTTAAAAGAAATTGAATTATTCTGCAGAATAAGAAAAAAATCCATTTTGTTTGTGAAGAGAACAACAGAGAAGACAACCAGTAATTTTTGTCTGGGTTTTTTGGGTGATTCAGTAAAGGCTGAAGGAGCATCTGTTAAGCAACTTAAAATTTGAGACTTAGCTACAAAATTCTGCAATGAAGAGGAAAATTTAATTCCATTGTAAATATGTAAGATGAAAATTTACTGAAGCTTGATGTCTCTGTGAGTAAACTGAGTTTGAATTCACTAAGAACTTAATAACAATCATCAAGTCAGTGATGAAACATTAGCAAAAGCAGCCTTTTCATATTAGCCCAGGTTTTGTTGAGCTTGCACTCAAGTGAGTCCTGCCTTGACCTACAGTGACCTGGAGATGATTCCCAATCTCCTGAGCTCAAATCCATCCCACACCCCCCGTGTTGCAGAGCTCTCTTTGCCCTCAAAAAGCACTGTGAAAATGAAAGGTCTTTGCTCCTCATCTTCGGGAAATGTTTATGGGGATAACATTTTCCATTTGGAGATTGGGAGAGTAAGTTTTCTAATCAAGGAGAAAGTCAATCCCTTCCTTTACAAGGGCTCCATTAGGGTTATTAAAGTGAGATATTTCAGGCATTTATTTTAAGGCCATGTGAGAAGATTGTAGCTCTGAAAGATACTGAATATTCTAAATGAGTCTTCTAAGAACTTCTGAATTCTCGAGGGGCAGATTAATAGCTTCAAGCTAAAATATTTCAAAATAATAAAAAAGTTATATTCCAATGAGTTTCTTGCCTCCTTAAAAATAACCCAGCTGTGAAAGTGGAACTATGTGGTACTAAGTGTTCTTTGTTCAGAGTTTAAAAATAATTCCAAACCCCAGGGGTCTGGAAGCAGATGATGCTCCAGGAACCATAAAGTCCCACCAACGGGAGGGTCTCCTTGTCAGCACACCGATCCCATAGTCGTGTGGCACCCGTTTATTGACGGGAAAGTTTCTTCTTCCCCTGGTTAAGGCTTAGTTTTCGGAGGTCAGGGGTGTGGTGGTGGTTTCTGTGCTCGTTCTGTGTGCGGGGGACGCTCATCGCTGCAGCCCGAGCCAGCGTTCTCGGACAGGTCCTGGAAGGGTCTGGGTTGGAAAGGGCAGGCTGTGCTGGGGTGGGAATGGAGGCTCTCCCAGGGGAGCAGAGGAGGCGTCCCCTGCCTGGGGGAACAGATCCGTGGAACCTTTGCTTGCTGGCTGAGGAGGTGTTAGACTTGCTGTTGGCTTGGTGAGCGCTGAGAGTGGCGATTGCCTCCTGGAGTGTTGGTGTTTGGGAGCCTGATCCAAGCCCACATTCCCTGGATGTGTTGTCTGTACCCTGCAGCACAATGTAAGGAGCTTCAGAACCTTCCTCCTGAGCCTCTTGGTGCGACATCTCCGATTTTCCGCTCAATTTTCCTGTCTCTTACTTCTGTTCTTTGTTCCTTTGCCGTATTTTTTTCCCCAAACAATCCCAGCACGTTCGGTGTCTCCGGGCAGATCTGCCCCTCTTTGAACTGAGGAGTTCCCTTCCAAATCAATGTTGCCATTTGATCCTGCAGTTTCCCAAACAAATTACCATTTTATTGGATTGACTCCTTATTCTAAACTCTCCATTTCATGATGCTCTGGGGATGGGGGGTGAACTGGTAATATTTGAACACAAATATGTGGTTTATCAAGGCTTACAGAAAGCTTTAGGGTAAGGATTTCCGTTTCTTTTTCGTTACCACCAGACTAATTAATACTTTCCTGTAGTGTTTTTCATCCACAGCTTTTGTCATTGCTCATTTTTTAACCTGCAGGTTATGTAAAGACAGTTATAATTTTATACATTATTCTCTGGAGAGGAGGTTTTTAAACATGTAATCTTAGTTTACAAGCATTCAGCATTCATATTGTGGGCATTATTTCAGTCTGTGCATTCAACATTCCTTCATTTAACAGAGAAAACTTTGATTTGAAGAAGTATTTACCTGATTCTCTGATTGAGCAGACATGAGAATGTTATTCTGTTGGGTTTAATATAGTTTCTTATTACAGTCCTGGGGCAGGCTGAAAATAAACTATTACTTAATTGTGCTAAATAAATGATATGTAATTTTTTGGGAGGGGAAAAAAAACCAAGCTGTTTTTTAAACTCTTCCTAATTTAGGCCTTAAAAAAGTCCCACATAAGGTTACATATTCTAGGAGACACTAGAACATACCTGTGCTGATGAGTGAGTGTTGGGGTTGAAACCTCCTGCTCACTGGCAGGTTGAAAAAGCAGAAATGTTCAGGTCAATAAGAAGGTTGAGCTGCATCTGGAGCAGAAGTCACACCTAAATAGTATATATATTGACAGAGCAACTGGTGGTTAAAGGAAAGATGACTGGATAAAGTCCCATGTGCAGTTTTAAGTCTGTGCTTTATTAGCCTCTGTCCCCATCCCTAGATCAGGGGCACAGGCAGTGAGACCCAGCTGAAACCCTGGCTGGAGATGGAGTGACCACGTCACATGTAATATGAAAAACCAGTGCACAGCTCTGGGACTTTAAGTTAATATTTCTCCATCACAAGAACTGCTTGATTTTTACTTATGGAGCACTTGGGAATTGTTCTTTTGGCAGGGATTGGTTGGATGGGATTTCAGGTATTTTTTTAATATATATATAATGCAGTGTCATACAAAAAGTAATAAGGAGAGAGCAGAAAATCTGACTCATGATATCTGTATTTAGTCTGTGAAATAAGTGGCTCAGTGGTGGTAGTTGCACAGATAAATGTCATATTTAATCAAACCTGTTGTAATTCTTTTTCTCTTAGTCATAGATACGTCCTGGTTCACTGATAGAGGACAGTTCCACAATGTAAAATCTCTGGACAATAGTTCAGTGCCTTCCAAATGAAATTGTTTTGTTATGGATTAAAAAAAAAAAAGAAGGTGGGAGACCTTTATTTTGTGCTTTTTTGATTTATTTCCGAGCTTCTAGAACAGTGATTAATTGCAGGATCTTCCAAAAAAAACCACCAAAAAAAACCCCAACAAAAACCAAAACCCCTGGGTATGCCAATGTAGCTTCTGCCCTGGGAATGTGACGTGGCCTGTCAAAAAGCAGGTTTGCTGTGACCTTTGAGACTGCCCAGATGACTCTGGGAAAGGTTTCCACCGTGTCTGGCACTGACTAATAAGTTAACTGGGTTGTGCTGAACTCCCTTGTGCTGCTTTCTGTAGGACAATTTATTTTGCTGCATGACAGGCTCAAAATCTTCTCTTATTTCAAAAGATCTTGTGGATAAAAATGAAATTCCTGTGGTAATAAAACGTGTCTAGATGCTTTAATAGATCTTTTCCAAGAGATCATAAAAACCAGGGATGAGAATGTGCCTGTATAAGGAAAACGCTCCACTTGTTTCGGCTGCTGCCACATTATAAATAATTACAGTAAATAATAACGCTGTATTTCTGCTTCATGTACTTAAACTTTTATTAATGTCTGATGAGAACTCTCCTCTTAATGCTGCATTCCTGTTGCAGAGTAGCCTTATTTGTTTTGCCTGACATGAAAGATGTAAAAAATGATAGAACAAGACCATGCTCTGTCACACTTAAAGTGGCCGTGGGAGTTGAATGGAATGAGACTTGATAAATTAATGATGCAAAGTGCTGAAGGAAAATGGAGAAGTGATGAATGTAAGTAGAGAGGTGCCAATCTCTAATGCTGTGACTGATGAGCCAGGCACAGGGGTAATGGCAGGGACTGTGGGCAAGTGAATGAATTTGAAACAACTGGGCGAATTTGGGACTAAAAGTGACTGTGGTTCCTAGAGACACATTTGGTTTAACCACTTTTAAAAACATGTTTAGGAAAGATGATATTATTTTCTAAATATTTAGCACATCATTATTACTGTTTTTACATTGTAACCCCATGTTATATTTCACTGCAAATTTAACTTGACTTTTCTAACTTATCGAGAAAGTAAATTTTTGTTTGTTTGAACTTGGACTGATGTTATTTCCGGGTTCCAATTCATTGTTTCCTGAATGATGTATTTTTACAGATTTCTGTGCCAGGTTCAGTCAGAGTCGTGGTCAGCTCTGGGGTTTGCTGTGGTTTGGGTTTGTGCCACCTCGCTCCCAGTAACCCAGGGGCAGGTTGGTTAATGTTAAGTGGGACCCTGTTGCAGTGCTGTGTCCGCTGGGGGAGAGTCTTCAGGCACAGCAATAAAGTAATGGGCAAAGGTGCAGGAAAAGTCTTCCTGGCCTGGGAATTTCGCTGGGTTTTGCTTTGATTGCCTGTCAGAATGAGCCCACGTTAGAGTGGAGCAGACCCTTTGCCCCCAGAGCACAGGGGGTTGTGCTGCTCTCAGGGACAGCAGGAAAGGCACAGTGGGGGTTGTCGTTGGCATTTCTGGCAGCAGATAAATTAGAACTTCTCATTTCATGGACGTGATCTCCTTTGAGACTTGCTTTTTGACCAGTTTCTCGTAGTGAAGGGGTGTCACACGTTCTCAGGTGACTCCTCTGAATCAGATCTCCAAAGTGGGGCTTTTCCTTCCCCAGCGGCTGATCTGCAGAAAGTGGTTAAACAGTTCATCCTCAGCAGCTCCAGCACTGCAGTGCAGGCAGAGGAAGTGTCATTCATGAGGCAGGAGCTGTGGATATAGAGCACTGATTGTGCCTGAAGGCTGAACTGAGCTTTGCCCTTCTATAGGTTTTGTCCCACATTATTTATTGGTCTGGAATTAATCCGAAGGGTGGGAGCTGCAAAGTCAGCGACCAGTTTCGGCTTCAAAAATGGTCAAATTCCAGCAGCACTTGGAAGGGCTGGGTCTGCTGGAGCAGACAAGTGCTTTGTCATTGTCCCTGGGACTGTTTCAAGGCGTTAGAGCTGGTCATAAATCCCCCAAAGGGCAAGGTGGGGAGTTCCAGCTGAAACCTAAACTGGCATAGCACTCAGGTATGATCTTGACTGAACAGAAAAGTCCAGAATATAGGAAAGAATTAGGATGTTCATTATAGCAAGGGGGGGGAAAAAGTATTTTATTTTTGTATATTTTTAAAAATTTTTTATTTTTACGACCCCTCCCTGAATTTGCTGGGCATGCCATGGATCTGATCAGGACTGTGGCAGTCACGTGAGGCTCAGTCCTACGTCTTGGCACGTTCTGTCCTCTCCACTTCCTGAAGGAAGGATTTACCACAAGCCTCTCTTACCAGGACATACTCAGTGTTAGTCTTGGGTCAGAGGGGCTGCAGGACGTTTGGCACCATAACTGTAGCTCTGCTGTGCAAGGCGTGCAATCCGTGGAATAACAGGCAGGAAAACGCTCTGCCTACTTGATGCAGGACACCTTTATTTTTTCTGAACAGATAAAGCATTTAGTGCAAATCTGAAAGTCATCCCTTAATGTATTTTTATCAAAAGCCAGTGAGGAACAATGCAGGAAACGTATTTTTTCCTCAGTATCAACTGTAACAGAAGGATTTATGTGAGTATTAAGCCACGTCATGCTAATTGCATTATATTGCCATCTAATAACTCAGATTATGTACATTGTAAAAGTATTATCTGCGACCGTTTGTTTTCTTTGAAATGTGAAAGTTCATCTGGAGGGCATGTGTTATTGTTTCCTCGGGTTTGTTTCATTTAAGGACGAGGAGACGTTTTCTGTGACAAAGTGAGTTTTCTTAAGGACTCCTGAAGACACACCGTAATTTCTGGCTGCCAGTTCGTAGATATTTGCTCTGCACTTCAGTCGCTCCATGTCGTGCACATGGGACAGTCAATTATGGAAGGATTTTCCTCCCAGGTTTTTATATTTAGATTTACCTTCACCTGAAGAAACACCTTGAATTTATTCCGCTTTCTTCCTGGTAGGCTGTGGGTGTCCAAGTTGTTGCCAAGGTGGCCACTACAGAAGGAAAGATGGACATCTGAGTGACAGCACTAATGTTCATGTGGCCCCACAGGCCCATCACCTGACCAGTTCTAGCAAAACTGGTTTGCAAAGATTGGTTTTTTTCCCTGTTCTTTGCTCCTCGTGTCAGTCTTCTACGTGTTTATCACGTCCGATTTTTCTTTCAGCGAGATTAATGTTGTGCAGCTCCATTTGTACCTGGGACTAATTTCTATAATTGTTTTGGATGCAGCCTTACAAAGGTTTAGCAGGCTAGAAAAGGCCTCTGTTAATCTGTCTATTTGGATTATAGTGGAAGAGCAGTTTCTTTGCTTCTTCTTTTAAAAAATTACATTACTTGCAGATGAGGAAAAATGCACTTATTCAGCTGCTATACATGCAAGCAATTTTCCAGAATGCTGCTCTGTAATCCTGATGAACATTGCTCTGTAATACCTTTTAGGAATACAACAGAAGGTCCTTCCAGTTTTTTCTTTTTTACTTTTTTTAGTTTTTTTCTTTACTCTTTTTTATTTATTTACTCTTTTTATTAAATTCAAGCTTTTTACTTTTTAAATTTCTTTTTCACTCTTTTTTTTTGCCTGTTGCTCTTGCATATACATTTTCTGTATAAAACAGAACTGGTAGCACTCAAGAGGATGAACTTTATCAGTGATGGATGGCATGCACAGCAGCATTTAGGACACCAATAATTTCCCCTGGCTGGGACCTCTCATGCCAGAGAGGAGGAGGAAAGAGGACCATGCACTGAAGGGCCTTCCTTGGCCTGGAGACTCAAGAGCTGTTCCAGTTGGTGCCACGGACAAGGGTTGTTGGACAGTTTGGCCCTGGTTCATGTTCCCAGTTCCAAGTATTTACAGAGGTCCACGATGCCCTTGGTGTAGGTGTTCAGTGCAGTGTCTGCACTGGGGGATGTTTTACCCACAAGCGATGCCTGAGAAATAAAAAGTCAGAGTCTAAAGTCGTCCTCCCTTTGTTGGAAGCTCTCTGCCAGCAAAGGGCTTCTGTGCAGGCATCCTTCCAAAGCCACAGCCTTCAGTGGAATCTGGGAAGCTCCTCTGCCATCAGCAGCCTTGAGAAAAACACTGTAATTAAAGAAGGAGATGGAAAAATGCTTATTACTGAAAGTCCTGCCTGTGGATTGGTCTCGAGGCTGGAGGAGGATGTTGCACTGTCACTAAATGGTTCAGTGAAGCCTTTCTGTATTTCCTTTTTTTTTTTTTTTTTTCTCCTTTGAACAGTGCACAGTTAATTGCCAGACATTAAATATTCATAGATTTTATTATTCATTGCTAAATGCTGTGAGGACCTTTCCTGATGCTGTGAAGCAGCTGAGACTCACTCAGCCTCCGGAGCAACTCGGCGACGGCAGCCGTGAGGAAATCCTTCTTCCAGGGCTTCCAGCTCTTCTCTGGTGTGATTACAACAGTCCTTATTGTGTTCACATTTTTGATTAGAAAAACCTCAAAAGGGTCACATTCTGCCCCAGGGACAGCAGATTTGTGTCAGTTCTTATTTTTAATGTGAGCGTGCTCTCAGCTGTGGGAACAGCGAAACACTTTTCTCTCAATAGTAGCACCGAGTTTTAGGTTTAAAACACAAGCAGAGCTGCCAGAAGTTGGCAAATCAGGAGGCTGTACTAAAGGCCTGTCATTCTCTTAGGGGTTTACTGGGTGCTTGTAACTTTTTCTTCAAGTTTCAGTATTGTTTTCTGAGTTTTTAACCAGCTGATAAACAGAAACTGCTAGGATGCCATGGAAAAATGTTGTGGATTAGACAGCTTGTCTGGGATCTCTGCCATTGGAAGGTCAGCAGTTGAGTACAAAAGCTAATGTCAGAGCATCTTGCACATCCCCTCTTAGCTGCCTATTTATATTTTACTCAGAGGAGTAGGACTAGTGACTTTTTCCAGGGAGAAGATCCTGACTTTGGTGTAGAAAAGACCCCAAATGTCCTATAAATACTAACAAGCCTGATGCCTGTATTCCTTGGTCTGCAAAATCTAATGTGCTCGAGTTACTTTTCTGAAGAAGGGTTATTTACACATATGGAAAAACATCTGTTCAATGCAGAAATAAATAGTGTTTCAGTGGTTACACAATGTAAAAGATCATTCAAGGACTCTGTGCCTGAGTATCCTCCATGGTGGGATCCTGGCTATGATTTATTGAAAGCAGCGTTTTTCACACTGAGGTGTGCATTTGGAGATAAACATATTGGAAGCAAATCCTGCAGTCATTTGTATAATTCATAGGTGCAATCATTCCATGGGATTTTTGTCTTTGGAGAGCAAAATTCTGCCTTGTTTTGTGAAATATCTGCCTGGTTTGCAGGTACTAATGTTCGTACTCCTCAAAAGACAGAACTGAGATGAAGAACAGAAATGAGACAGTCGGTTTAAATTATGCATATTTTACCCTCCTTCCTGCCTTTTTCTTGGTGCTTAACCAATGTATAAAATATCAGGCAATAATGAATTATTCAGGGAGTAACTTTAAAGGCAATTTGCTCGGGTGTTTCAAACTCGTGTCTGTCTCTAATAAAGTTTGTCAAATGAGGAGCAGCAGGACAGCCCGCAGGTTCTTGTGCGAGGGGAGCGGCTGAGCTGTGAAATTCGGACTGATTTTGAAGCAAAAAATTCCTCAGACTTTTCAAAAATCAGTGATTCTGTGCTCAGTTCACCACAGTTTTGCCATTATACCGGAATAAACAAATGGGTCATTTTGTGACGGACAGGAAAGTTTTTAAAGGCATTTGTTAGCTCGGATGTGATTAACAGGTATCAGTGCAAGATTGCAGTGAAGTGTGTCCAAAAATCCAAAGATGTGCCAGCTTTTCGCTTGAAGTAAAGGTAAAGGAGAGAAGCAGAGCTGTAGGGTGTGTATCATAGGATATTCCATGATCCTGTGTAATTCCTTGGGACGGCCCAGCTTCTCCTTGCATTTCCTTTTGGCCATGCAGGGAACACCCTCCTGCAGTGCTCAGTCTGTACAGTAGTTGGTGGGGTTGGCTGCAGATTCTGAACCACGTGCTGCTGTATGGATGGATATTGCATGCTCCTGTTTGGTAGCATCCAGACATGGAAGTGTCTTTCCTGGGAAGTGTGCTGGAGTTTGCAGCTGCTGCCGTGGGAGGTGGGAAGGAGAGAAGGTGCTGCCTAAATAGGTGCAGGAAGGGTTTAGTGAGAACAGGTAAGGTGTGCCTTTATAAATTGGTGGGTTCCTCACCATTTTAGAGGGGAAAACGGAGGAGTGGGAAATGTAAACCAGTTATTATTCAGGGCCTTGCATAGTGAATTAGCTCCGAGGAAGAGCAGCAGCTCAGCAAACTGCCTCCCTTCTCCCCGCTCGTAGCGCCGCTGCTCCTTTGCTCTGGGTTTTGCTTTTATTTTCCTGGCAAATCAACTCATGATTCTGTGCTCAAATCTGTCGCTTAATAACTTGTCAAGACCTTTGTTCAAACCACCTTAGACAGAACTAAGTGAGGGCAGGTTTGGCTTTACAAATAAGAGCTTGAGTTCGCGGCATTTTTGTCATCTTCTGTCAGCAAGTTCAGGGTCACAAAGACGCTTTTTGAAGCCTTGAAATGCCACCAGTGAACTTGACTTAGGGCTGTAATTGCTTCTCAAAGGGTGTCTGGAGACATTCCCATTTCCCCCTTATTCTTGGACAAACATGTAGCACTTCCCTGTATGAACAGTGCTGAAATTGCAACAGATGTTGGATTGCTTGACCCGATACCTCTGCCCTCAGGGTCGCTGCTCTTACAGGGAAATGGGGGCATTTCAGGTGAAGTTCAGCCTTTCTCATTCCATTTTCCCTTCAAGTGACTGAAAGAAGGACATTAGGAGCTCCAGCTGAGGGTAATGGGGGGAGAAAATAAGTCATATCTTCTCTAGCATGAGCAAGTTGGCCAGTAAGGAAATATTTTGAAATATTTGAGAACTGAAGAGGAGGTATTGTACACAAATATATTTAAATATTTAAGAACTGATGAGAAATTATTGTTATATTAATGTAAAAAAATTCTCTGCAACCTGCTGTCACACAGTGACAACAGGCAATGTTACCTGTTGGTGTTAAATCCTTTATTACATTAATGATGCACTGCACCCAACCACACTACAGCTGCTTCGGGAAGCACAGGAACTACACTGTAACTGGAATACTGAACAATTCACCCCATTGTACCTCTCAATATCAATACTCCCCTATACAGCAGGAATTTGTCAAAATTACTTACCCAGCTGATCAGTTTAAACTATATATATTTTAATACACATTCAAGGTGTGAAAAGATGCTGTGTGTCGAAAAGTGCATCTTCAACAAATTAATTAACAAATGACAAAATAATAAAGCTAATAAATTAGGGGTTTTAAGCAAGCCATATACAGCTGTGTCTCTCTTTTTCTAGTACTCCTTTTGAATCCAGACCCCTGGATTTTGTCTTTATTGCAATTATTTCCACGTGGTAATGGGATGTGAAGTTGTGTCTGAAACAAAGTCTTTCTCCATTTGTCCTGCTCATGAATCATTTTCTGACAGGATCTTTTGTTTATGCTCTTTGTGTAATTATACTGCAGTTTCTTCATTAAAAAAGAATGAGGAAAAATTACCCAGTAAACACCAAGTCCCTTCCGAATATATCTGTCTTTCTAGTAATTAGGAAATTACAAATCCCTGGGAGTAAAGTCATGCAGATCTTTCTCCCTTTGCCAACTCAATCAGTTCTATTCTATCCAAGAGGAACAGGAACAAAAGGCAGCAATCAAAAGCAGTTTATTCAGTGACCACCTGTTTCTTTTAATTAAAAATAATAATTTACTGTGAATTCCAGGAGGGGACTGAAAAATCGGCCTTTGAATCATTTTCGAACCGTGTTCAAGTTGTCCCCTTTCTATACAAGTGCAGAGAAGAAACAGTTGGTTGAAATTTGTTAGTTTTAATTAAATACAATTTTTTTCTGTTTGTGAACTTTCTTAACTCTTTTCAGAGCGATAAAGAACAGAAGTGGTCTTAGTAACAGCAACGGGAAAAGAGATTTTTGTTGTTATTTTTAGCTGGGTTGTCACTTGTTATCACGAAAGGCTTTTCTTCTGCAGCGCTCCAGAATCAGTCTTCATTTCTGAAGGTCATTCCAACCCCTGAAGCCAAGCAGGAAGGGACTGCATTTTGACCTCGCTGTAGTGCAGCTGCTCTCAGAGGGGCTGGTGCAGGTCTGCCGGGAGCACAGCAGGGTTTGCACAGCAGTGTGTGCAGGAGCTCGGGGCTCCCTCCCTGCCTTAGCTCTGAAATCCAGCGTGGGTTAGAGCCCATCTCTTCTCTCCTCCTTTGCATCATTGTTGTACAGCCTTAAAGATTAATTTACATAGGTTTTATTACCTGTATTTTTGCTTAGTCTTCATTTCCTTACCCCACCACTCCCTTCCACTGCCGTTGTAGAGCTGAATAAACTCCACTTATGCTCTGAACACCTCCCAGGGTGTTAAGGCTTCCCATCCTGCAAATGTCAGTGGATTGAATGAATGAATGAATTCCTTGTCCAAGTTATCCCTTTGAGTCATTCCAAACACTGACACTCCAAATCCTGCCTGGAGGAAGGATTCCTGGAAAGAGCCCGTGTGTGATTTCTCACCCAGTAAGAAACCCTGCTCATGTCATTCCTCTCCTCCTCTGCTGCAGGAGCTGTATCTCAACCTGTACAAGATGGTTTTTGGGTGCTTGGCAGGTGGATTTGGAGCTCTGTGGAGTCTTGCTGGGGAGGAGTAACCCCATGACCATCTGCAAAACCCAACTGTTCTGGGGATGGCCATGCTTTGAGCCAGGTTTTGGCTTGGGGGTCTCAGAGATCCTGACCACCCTCAGCCTCCCTGGGACATTTTTGATTCTTCAGGCAGTAGAAGTCTTATCTTTTATTGTACTTTCCTGAAATCAATAAAATTTCCCTGTGCTGTGGCTATGAGAGGTGAAATACCAAACAAGCTTTAAGCATTTGTTAATTTGTTTTTAAGAGGAGATACTGTCCTAATCATTCCCAAGAGTCTCAGATTCCCTCTGCTTTCAATCTCATTAATCCAGGGAAGAACAAAGCTGGTGACCAGTTGAACGAGGAGTTTTGACTGTTCTTGCTCCTGAGTTCTGATCATAGAAACCATATTTTAAGCCCTGGAAGTTATTTCCAGTAGAAGCATTTGGCTCCTTGGCTCTTGCAGCTCCTCGAGGCTGAAGCTGCTTTCTCAAATTAAGATGCCAAGCAAATAACTCACCAAACAATATTTCTGTTGTCTCAGTAGGAAAATAAACAGCAAACAGAAGAAGGTGTCTCAAACAGACATGGATCTGAGTGGGGTTCTGGATATTGTGGTTGCTTGCTCGGAAGGTGTTCAGAAAAGCTGGATTCTGGAGACTTTCATGGCTGAAACAGAAACTTGCCCGAGGAGAGCGTGGGATGAATGTGGGATTTGGCTCTGTGGAGAGAAAACCACGCTTGGTTCCTCTTAAATATGTTTTGTTAACTTGATATTTGCTTGGGGAAGTTCAACCTATTTCGAGTGAAATACATGTGGTACAAATTGCAGGGGTTTCATTGATCTGCTGGAGCAGAGCTCCTTGCAGTCCATACTTTGATGACATTTGGAGGGGGGGACAGAGAGAAAGATGTAGGATTCAGTGTTTCTGTCACAGTAGGAAATGTCTAAAGGCTGAATATTGAAGAGAGGAAAACACCTGCCAGTCTTCTGGGGCTTTCCTGTTGGTGAGGAGGGACAGTGAGCTCGTATCTCTTGTAACAATTTGGATGTTGTTTTGCATCTATGGAATGTGTGGTCACCCCTGTTTTCAGTAGGAGCACAAGCAGTACCACAATTGATGCTGCTGAGGCTCAGGAATTATTTTTTTTTCTTTTGTCTAAGTGAAGTAATTTGGATATTTTAAGGGGGCTTTGTATATTTTATACTCAAAAGCACCGTGGTGATTTAATGCCTGCGAAATGATAGCGGGTTCAGTGTTGCTATCAAGGGGAATAAAATCCTAATCAAAAGGGAGCTCTTAGGATGAATTCTGAAATATAATGCTCATAAGCTGGTCTGTGATGTGCTAAAGCATAGTTTGACATGTGCTACTGGTTAACCAGGAGCTTTCAATTATTGCACCCCCACCACCACCACCACCTTTGAGCCCCAAAAATGATGGAATGGTTCCTGGCAGGGGGTGCTTTCCATGGCTCTTCAGTAAAGGAGCTGGATCCCTTTGGGCCAAACAAAGGCAGGAGCAGGGATGGTGGCAGAGCTGCTGCAGTGGGCAAGGCAGAGCCCGGTGGCAGGAGATGGAGGGACAAACGCGCGGTTTGGGGAGATGCCTCCGTGTTCTTGTGCTTCCCTCTGCTGGAGTGCAGCAGGATTCCCGCCTGCATTCCTGCCTGCGTTCCCGCCTGGATTCCCGCCCGGCTCCCGGAACTCCTTAGAGCACACCCAGAGCTGGCTTGGCTGGGGGAGTCACTTCTGCAAACTCATGGTTTATTTTTTTAAGGGTTTCTGCTCCGGTTTTGGTTTCCTGGCAGTAGTTCCACCTCGCGCAGCCCAGATCTGCTGGTCACTGTGACTCTGTGCAATCTTGTCTCTGCTTTGAGACTAGTGAATAATATTTTGATTTTTTCAGAGCTGTGTGGGCTGTAGATGCCCAGTTGCTGTTCATCTTTATAGGGATGCTGCACCCATGTATGTCATTACAGGCTCTGAAACCCAGCCTGTTGGAAAGTGGTCGAATTGCAGAGCACTGGCCAGATTTTTGCCAGTTTAAAGGTTTTTCAAAGACAAATATTTAAATGTCAGTGATATTGATTGCCCAGTTTCCTTTCCCATTTAATTATGCTATATTGCATTCAGTTGTTCTTACAGAGATGGGGGATTGTCTTAACATAGCACAGAATTCACTGTTTAGCATGAAAATAACATGAATTTTAATAGAGCCCATCATTCATCACTGCTGAACAAGTGCTTTCCCATTGCTTTCCCATTGTCACTTTCCCCCTCCATAATTTTGACGGATTTTGGAAGCAGAAGTGGGTTTTCCCTTTAGAGTTTCACAATTAATCTATGCCAAGTTTAGTGCAAAGTTCAGTTCTCTTGCAAATAGCAGCCATTATTTGGCAGTTCATCTGTCATATCCTGGCTTGGCTCCCTGTGTTTACTATGAAATGGGACTGCCAGCTCTGCTTTGGGAATTATTGAAAGTTTACATTGATGAAAAGGGGATATTTGAAGAAAATTTACAGGAGCTTTCCTTCAGCTCCATAGTTTTCCTTTAGCCAAAAAATACTGAATATGATGCTATTTCCTCTACGATTCAAGTAAGTCCCTTAATGCATATTTAACACTGGGAAGCGTTAACAACTAATTAAATAATTGCTGGTAATGTAAGTAATTAGTCCTGGCAATGTACTGATTATTATTAATATGATTGCTTATAATTAAAATGCAAACTATAGATTCAAGGGTAGTTGTAAGTGCATGAAAAATCCCTGTTAATATAAAAATACGATTAAAAGGTTTTATCATCTGTGATGGGTGGAAGTGATCTCTTGGCTTTCTCTAGATGGGCTCAGACTTGCTGGCAAAATAAAGTTGTCTTCTACACTTCAATTTACCAAAAAAACCTCAAAAAGCATAGAATTGAAACAGAAAATAGGATTAAATACTGATGGAGAGTGCACTCTCTTATTTGTAGGGTTTAAATGTTTTTTAGGTTCTTCTGTTTAGATGGTAATTAAAGGGATTTTGAAAAAGATTTCCTACCAAGTTTCCAGCTCAGGAGTAGTTTTGGGACCGTTTTCCATTGTCCTGTTTTTATTATGTTCTGCCTGGCATGACTTCATGTGTGCGCAGAGAATAATAACTAATAATAGCCAGGACTTACTTGCTGCTCCTTAAAAAAATTAACTCATGATAAATTTTTTCATCTGAAACATCCTGCAGTAAGGACTTTCATATAAGGATAGAAAACAGGCATTTGTTATAGAAAGCAAATGATGATTCAAATACCATATAATGAATCATGCAGGGCCAACTCCGAAGTTTGATTTATTTATTCATGTGACTGGTTTTATTTCATTGTTTCCTGGGATTTTGGAGTCACTCTCAATTAGGCACAGGAGCTGGTGTTGCTTTGCAGTGAGAGCAGCGTCGCTGTCCTTACATGTCACAACATTTTTAAGCCACACACCCCCCTGCTTCACTTAATTACATGGATGTTCCATTGTTTGGAATGAAATTATTTGGTAGTGTTATATAATTTCAGGAGAATACACAGGCTCAATGTATTTAATAGACATTCACTACAATAATTTCTCATAGCTCTTTCCCCCCTATATCATTGCTTTGTGCTCATAAATACCACTTACATCAGAGGTTAAACACAACTTTAGAACTCTGTTTATTCAGTGTCATTCTTGGAAGCTTTTGTCCTTCTCAGCCACAGATGTGCTTACCAGAGTTATGCTTAAGTGGGTATATTTATAAGGCAGCAAGTCCCCTCCTGTCTTCTAAACAAAACAATTTAAGGAGGAATTAGCTTCCCAACCGTGGTTTAAATTGTTTGGAATCATACAGTCCCAGAGCCATCAGAGAACCCTTTTGTAAAGCAACGTTCCCATGACCCTGTGCCACGAGGCCCTTTGCTATATCTTCAATAAATAACGGAACAGATGTTGTCTGGAGCCCCGGATGTCACTCCGTGTGGGTTAACTGTGTTTACTAAATAAATACGGTTGTTAGCAGTTTGTATTTCATATCTCGGGCTGTGCAACAAGCAGAGCTATTGAAATAGTCTCCATTCGAATTCCTAACGTAAAGCCTTTACTTGGTCTCCTGGATGCTGTACAATTTCTTCCTGTGCAGTGAAAAAATAATGGTGGTAGGTTCATGATAAAACTTAGAATGAGTGCCAGAATGAATTCACATCCAGAATGCTCCCACGACACAAAAAAACCTTCACAAAGATGGCAAAATACTAAAATTTGAAGGCGAGATTTTCCCTTCCCATAGTCGTATTTTTATGGTAATTAATGTTAGAAGTTCTCACATTTCTTGAGAAAACACTTTTACTGGAGGCATCTTTGCCTTTTGAAGAAAGAGCCCCCCAGGTTTTCCAGCTTGGATTACGTGCTGGGCTTTGCTTTTGATTGGCAGGTGAAGTTTAAAAATCAGTATGTTTATAAGCCAGTTTAATAGTTCTTATCTGATATAAAGGCATATTAATACAAAATGTAAACAGAACAAAAACATTTTAATGTCTCATCTTGCAGCTGTGTATTCGGTGAGGATGTTTTAGACCTGGCATTTCATGATTTCCGTGATCTTCCTGAAAGGAATGTTAGCAAGGATTCATTTAAAACCTCAGTGTGTTTTTTAATGAAGAATTACTGCTCTTCCCAACTCCTGATCAAGATTGGGCAGTGGTAGTTGTGACTGAAATACATTTTAGGCTGGAAATGGCCATGAGGGATATCAGGATGGACATCAGAGAGGATGTGCACAGGACAGGGCTGTTGCCCCCTTTGTTTGAGCACTGCACATCTCCAGTCTGGTGTGTGTGGAATGGGCCTGGCATGGGTGAACATGCTGAGTGCATGATTTAATCCTTTTATATAAGTGTCTTGGTTTTCCAGAGGGGATCTCCACCCCTAGAGGAACAGCAAATGTCTTTGATGTGTCATACACGTAAGTGATTTGAGTGCGTTCCCTTTCACTGGTCCTAAATTAGGAAAGATTTCCAAGCTGCTGGTGGCTAAAATGTCTTTTCTATAAGTTTCTCTGTTCAAAAATCTGATGGGAATAGCAGCCTCTGTAAAATATTTACTGCATGCCAAGTTAGAAGTCGTTCCCTTTCATTTACAATGTAGATTATAAATCTGCAGCGTTTCAAGCTGATCCCCTCTGAGAGATGCTGATTTTCCAGCCCTCTGTTTCAGAATAGCCCATTAACAGTTATTTCCCTGCTTTATTTTGTGTGGCCATTTCAGAACGGTGACAAGGACACACTGTAAACACACAGACGGTCTGTGACACTTCAGCCACGGGCTGAGCACTGTCATTAAACTTTATGTACTTGTGCAGTCAGTAAGTGAAGTTTCGGTGTAGATAAATCCTGGAACAAGGCTGTGTTCTCTGAGCTGACTCACTCTTACAACACCAGAGCAAAGGAAAATTAGGAACTGAGGCCACTGTGCCTGTGCCAGTGCAGGTACCGCTCTGAGGGCAGTGAACAAGCCACACAATCAAATGTATTTTCCTGCGGCAGAAGTTGCAGAGCTGGAAAGTTTTTTGGTATTTGAAGTAATATAATAAAGGTGTATTTTTTATGACTTGAGGTTGTCTGTCTGTTTTTTCCCTCCAGGATCCCAGAAGCAAGCACAAATTTAAGATCCACACCTATGGGAGCCCCACGTTTTGTGACCACTGTGGGTCACTCCTTTATGGGCTCCTGCACCAAGGGATGAAGTGTGACAGTAAGTGAAGGTTTTCTGTGGTACCAAAAGGGTGGGTTGGAAAGTAAGTGGAAACCCTGGGTAACAGCCTCTTACTTAATTTCTGTGGAAAATAGTGTTTCAAATGTCAGCTATTTATAGTCCTGTTATATTTCAAGTGGATATTTCAGTACTATAATGATCTACTAATGAAAATCACCTCTGCTGCTGAGAACACAGCTTGATGTGGCTGAAGAGCTTTTGCTGTGGCAGTTTTGAGAAAGCCTCCTGAATACACTCTTAAAGACTGAAAATTAACTTCAGTCTGTAGCCAAGGTCCAGTATTTTCCTTATATTTAATTTGTATTGGAAGTGTCCTGCTAGAAAAATCTAGTAATCAATTTAAAAGTCCGTTCATTGGTGATGCTGACGTGAATGCTCTGTTTTCTTACTCATATTCCCAGCAAGTCTTTATTCCATTCTCTCTTCTGTTTTCCCTTGCACATCATTAATGGTTATGTTTAGGGTTCCGAAGTAGATTGTTTTATTCTCTGTTTTATTCACTGCCTGCAGACTGTATTGTAAGATGTAGCCATGTCACGGGGTTGAAAACCACCCAGCTGTGATCTGAAAGTCTGGCCAACAATTAGGCAGTTACTCTTAACTTTCACTTTCCTCTGTGTTTGCAGTGTGATCATTATTGTTGGCTCCTCATGGGTGTCTGAACCGCTTTTGTCTCCACAGCCTGTGACATGAACGTTCATAAGCAATGTGTGATAAACGTCCCCAGCCTCTGTGGCATGGACCACACAGAGAAGAGGGGAAGGATTTACCTGAAAGCTGAAGTCATCGGTGAAAAACTGGAAGTAACAGGTAAACAGCTCGTTTTGGAACTTTCCAGGTTTTATAAATGTATAATATACACCGTGGGTTTGTGTGCCTTGGTCAGCTCTTGGTGTGCTAAAGCCACTGAGGGAGTATTTCCCTTCAGAAGTGTGAGGGTTTCATACAAAGTGTCTTTGACTCAAGAACTGTAGTTCATAAAAATAAATAGGAAAATGAAAGCTGTTGTAATGGCTTTAAAAACTCAGGAATGTTAATTAGAAAACTACTTTTATGGCATATTTTTTCATGTAGAAAGCAGCCCTGTAGGATGGTTATCTTGTTCAGGAAGTCGACAATCATCTTCAGAACACAAGAGATGCACTAAACTTTCATCAGCTGAGGAGTTGTTTCCTGTATTTCAGAGTATTGAACAAACAAAGGCAACTTGGATTCAATCCCAAATATTGCTCCCAGTGAATTATAAAATAAAAAAACCCCACATAATTCTCACATTCTTTATGCTTAAGGCTACCACGATGGGGAGGAGGCAGAGAAAGGAAGGAAAGAGAGGGTGGCAATTCACTTCCTTGGAATTGTTTCTCCCAGAATTTATGAGTAATTCTTGGTTGTGCACACCCAGCCTTGCACACCCACACCCCCCCACCGGCCCAGCCCGAGTCTGTGGTCAGCAGAAGGGAAATGAGACCATCCCACTGAATTTTCACAGCTTACAGAGCCAGCAAGTTTTCCTCCTGCCACTGTATTCTCCATGGCTCTGTTCTCTCTGAATCCAAAGGCCTCCATGTTCTCCTGTCAGACCTCGTAAAATGCATTGAAAAGGAGAAGTTGGATAAAATTGAGTTAGGAAGGATCAGAACAGATCCCAAGTGGTGCTTAATTGTAGCTTAACTTTTCAAATCGCTTCCTGTCGACGTGGGAGGGGAAATTTGTCCAAGGTACTGTCATTAACAGAAGGTGGTTTCACTAAGTAGTGAGGCACTTCAGAGATGGTGATGCAGCTTCTAAAAGCAATTGTACTGTGAGAGAGAATTAATTTGAAAATCATCCAAGTGACAAAATGTAATGTTTGCATTATTCTAGGCCGCTTTGCAGCGAGGTTCTTAAATATGGCTTCAACTTTCTGCCATAATACACATAATTTGACAAATAACATGTGCTTATTTTCTGATGATTCAGTGGGTTTATAATCCTTTTAGGGACAAAAACATTTGTCACAAGTCTTTGTGGTACCAAGGCCCTGTAAAACGATTGCACAAACAAGGATTCTTTTAGTTCACAGTTTTCATTTGGAAAGGTCTTCTCTGAGATATGAATGTGGTCAAATTGTTACAGGCATTTCTTAGGTTTTCTACATTGCTCTTTTTGGTGTCAGTGTGCTTGGCAAATGCTGTTTCTATTGTGTTTATAAATAAAACATTTCCATCCTACAATTAAGTAGGTTTCTGGACAACAAGAAAAATGTTTACTATAACCTTGTTGTGTATAAAACAATTTCAGGGCTGTTGTTGTGGTTGAGGCTTCTCAACACTTCCAAACTTTCAGAAAACTTCTTTAAATAAAAGTGACAGTTGTTCTGAAAGTAAGCTGCTTTTTTGTTCCTTTAAATAGAAAAATGCTGTACAGACTAAGCCCAAATGACATTTCAGGTGCCTTTTGTGCATGTTTAACTGAAAAGGAAATTAGCAGTTGTCAGTTAGTTCATGGACACACTGCTATGCAAAAAATTTTCTCCTAGATTGTCATTGCTTCTAAAATATTTATGGAGAAGACCTTTGTTAGAATATACAGTTCCCAGAGCTGCCAGGCACAATATCACTGCCTTCAGCTTTGGGAAAGGAGGTGAATTAAATGTCCAGGAGGTTTAGGAACAGCAGGAAAAATAATCGACGATTGACTGTTCGGTTTGAGCCTTTGCCTGAATCTTTTGCAAAGGAATTACTCTGGAGGTGTTGAGCTGCTTCGGCTGAATTCCTTAATATCTCTGCTCTGCATCCTGTTTTGGTTGTTAATTAGTTCCTGCTGGTTCTTTCCTAGCCAGCCTTGATTGCATGCAAAACATTTGTGCTGCTAAATGGAGACGTGCACTGGGGTTGGCATCTTGCAAATCGCTTCCACGGGCAGCTCGACCCTCCCAGTCCCAGCCAGGGCAGCCCAGGAGGGCACAGCTCACAGATGACAACTGCAGGATATGATCGTTTAGGGGCCACGGTTTAGCACGTCCCAGTTTGGCTTTGCCTCTGCAGAATTGCCCGGAGGGTTTGGTGGTGCCTTTTGTTTCCAGAAAGCACCACAGTAAACACACACACGGGGTGTTTTCCTGATGGAATGTTGTAAATAGGACTGAGTTTTCTTCCCCCAGTGAATTCTAGGAAGGAGGCAAGGCCAGGTTCTGCCAGGTGGGGCTGGCCAGTGGCTCAGTCAGATTATCTACAATCTCCAAGTTGGCAGGTTTTGAATTGAACTAATGGTGGGAATGACTCAGTCCTCTCTATAAACACACTGAATTCCATTTAACTGGGCCAGATCCTCAATCCAGGTGCATAAACACGGACGTGCAGGTTTTCCTGTGTGAATTGCAGAGACCCTGCAACACTTCTTCACAAATGAGTAGGAATTTTGGATTGGTATACTCTGCCAGAACTCACCATCTTGCCAGGGCTGCTCAGTCTGCCCTCTTCAGTGCTCGTTTGTGTTGAAGTTCTTAAACATCAATGGTTTATTTTCAATGGTTGAGCTACTTGCCTGAGAGTTGCATTGAATATTAATAATTTATTGCACTTGAAGTAAATCAGTGGGGTAGTTTTCTTTTTATAGAAACACTCCTGATTTGCTTATCTGTGAAATCACTGAGTTCGTGACCCTTTCATAGGCTGGATTGACGTGGGGGGTTTGCTCTTAGGCATAATAAAGCAGTTTCTGCTATTCTTAATCTCTGCTTTTTGCACTGAATTTTCTTCTCCCTGATGTGTGCTACAAGTTTTTTCACTCTTACATTTACTTCTTGACCCCTCTTATAATTCAGGGCGAGTTTGTAGGTGGTTGAATCACAGTTGCGATTTTGTTCTTAATTTTGTTTTGGGGATTATTTTTATAGCGAATGAACAATAACCTGGGTGAGAAAAATAACCCCGTTTGGTGCACCGATTTATAAAAAGCTGCCACGCTACTGGGACCCTAAACTGTGCCCTGTGAGTGGCTGGGGGTTGGATGTGACAGCAGCTGACAGGGAAGAACTGCCCTCCCGCCATCGACACCAATTTAGAGACAGGGTGGCGGTGACTTGCAGGCAGCTAATGCACCCCACTGTTACATAAACCTTGCTAAAACACACACAGACACAGCCCAGAGTTTTCAGGGGGAGGGGGTTACATCTCTTTTTCTAAGCTGCAGGAATACAGAAAATCGGGTTTCGTTCCTCGGTGATGCCTCTGGCGTTGGGAAGGAGGGGAGAGCCGGCAGTGATCCCTGCGGAGCACACCGAGCAGCCTCTCCAGCAACGACCTCCCCGGGACTTCTGGGCTCCCCCCTGCACACTCTCCAAATTATTTACGAGTGTGTGAATGCTGAGCCACCTCAGGGCTCTGCAATGGCCTGTCACGCTGCCTGCTGAGGGCAGCTGGCCCGGGAGCCTCTGCCCAGACAGACTCGCAGGGTTCTGGCACGTCTTTTTTTTTTTCCCTTAAAAGATCTTGCCACACACACCCCCCACTCTAATAATTTGATTTATGATTTTCTAGGTCAGTGGCTGTTAGCGTTAACTTCGTAATATCTGCAACTGGTTTTGAAAGGGAACATACAGGAATATTCTTGATATTTGACCGGCTTTTAGGACCAAATGCCTATAAAGCAATCCCAAATAATTGCTTGCATGTGGGAGACGTTTTTAATGTCTCAAAAAACACGGATCTCATGGTTTGCTTCACTAATACCTCTTTTGTGACAGCCCCAGAATCTGCAGGGTTGCTGCAGTCATTACAGGAAAAGCTGTGCCTTTAGCAATCATAACAACAGAAAGGTTCCTTCCCATTTCAGTCATTAAATTTGCTTTACCATGAAGAAATAGGCAATGCATGGTATTTAAAAAGAACATTAATTTCTCCTAAATGGCCATCTACATGCATACAGAAATATTAACTGAATCCTATATGTTTAGGTAAGTGTATATACAGATCAAATTAGAAATGTAATGGTCTGAATCCTTTTTCAGACGATTTGATCCATCTTGTGTTAAGGTTTATGTTTCATTAAGCAGCTCTCCTACCCAGTAGTGCTTAATGATAATTTTTACAAAGATAATCTTATTTTAAAAATAAAATAGAATTGCTCCCAGGAGATTTCCGGTTAAAACTGAAAGCAGAGAACCTATTGCAGGCACAAAAAACTTGGGAAGTAGCGTTAGGGATGATGGTATTTTTATTTTTTTTTTTTGTTAGTAGGAGAGGATATCTTAATAAATACAGAGAAATAAAGTGTCCTGCAAAATTGGTTCATTTTTTATCTTGTTCTAGACAAGGAAATGAATCATGTGAGTCTTGTACATCACCTGGGCAGTGCAGGGGCTCCTTATATGGCCATTTTTCAGGGCTCAGGTAATGGGCTCACTGGGCTCAGGAGGGCTATGAAAAGAAATGTTACCTGGACAGGGGAGTAGTTGTAGAATAGAGAAAAGTCTCGTATCTGAAAGCCCTTTTAGTGATGAGAACTGTGCAGAAACTGGAAACTGCCTGAAAAGCAGGATTTGTTTCAGAGCCGGTTGTACATGTGAGTCACAACCAGCTCCAGAGAGGAAGCACTCGGTGAGTTTTAATAAAACCTCGTAATAAATCTTTAATGAAAGCTGAGCAGTTCTGGAGGCAGCTTTGGATTCTGCATGCAGAGAGTACAAATCCAAACATTGGAAGAAAGACTATTTTCAGGCATGGGTAAATCTTTTGAACCGTGGTTGAGGGGAGTCCAGTGAGGAACTGGGGAGAAAATGCCTTGGCTGAGAGTACAAGATCCTCTGTCACTCACCTAAGTCATCTGAAAACTGGGCAAATCACTGGGATTTGTGCTAGAATGTTCTTCAGGAGGCAATGAGAATTATGGAGTAATTTACTAATGCTTTATTGTGTGAAGACAGGAACTTGGAGCTGACTCTTGCAGCTAACTACAGCTTCCCTTTTCCTTCATTTCTCTGGATATTGTGCCAGGCCAGACCGTTGGAGACTGGAATTGTCGTCTAAAAGCAGTTACTGGCATGTGACTGAGAGATTTCTGCTCATCTAAGTTGCCTGTGGGGAGTAAAAGATTGGCACAAAATGGTTGCTGTGATCACTAAACTGGTTTATTATCAACAACTGGGAATTCGGGAAAAAGGTAGCTGTGACTCACTTGAAAAGGAACTGAGTAAACTCATGCTGCTAATCATCCAGCTTTGTTCTAGGGACAGAAACATTTATTTACTCATTCCCATGACTAATTTTATCTGCTGGTGCCACGAGAAGCTATAAATCCATATCTGCATATGGCTTGCAACTCTTGACCTATCCAATCTCATGGAAGAAGTTTCAGCTTCGTCATCCGCTCTCTGAATTCCTCAGAAATTCTGCCCGTGTTTCTTCTCTTTACATCAAGTGTCAGTTGTTCTCTGCCAGCCCACTCTGTTTTATTTAGATTTTTATTTCAAGTATTAATACCTAAGAACAAGATCTGTGTTTGCTTCTGTCTTTATCCTGTTCCTGGGAAATTGGGTGTCCCAGTTGCAGGCGGGGCTCCTGGGTGGGGACTGCTGGTTTAGGAGGAGCACATGACAGAAGAGCCATAGGACAGGCATCAAACAGTCTACATTTTCTGCTGAATAGACATTTATGATCTGTCCTTTATTAACAAGGAGGAAAATGGCACCTTTTTCCCCCTATTTCTATTTTGGAAGGAAAACCCGGGCAAGGTGGGATTTGTTAAAATTCGGTGTATACTTCTCTTTGTTGTCTGTTCATCTGTGTGCTTTCTCAGTCCCCATTAAGAGTCCAATCTGGACAAAATGTTGGGAAATTCAACTTGTGGCAGCTGCTTTGCTCAGAATGAGGATTGTTACCATCCTTAATAGTCACGACAGAAAACTGACAGATTATATTTTAGGTTTGTGCCCAATTTATGCTCCACTTCACCTCACTTCAACCATCTCTGATTTAGAGTAACATCCCTAGCACAGTGTTGAGTTTAATTAACTAATAATTATCCAGCAGTAAGAGGTTGCTGGCTGTCATTACAGCTATGGCACAACTCAGCCACGGTGAGTTGATTTAATTTCATGGGGTTATTTTTCATTTAACTTTTTCACCCCCACACAAGAGGGGGTGCCTTTGGTGAGGGGGTGGAAATCTGTTTTTCATGTCAATCCTCTTAGAGAAATCTGACCCATCCTGTTAAAAATAGGGCACCCTTAGAGATGGACCACTTGGCTGCTAATTCTTTGTAAGCACTATTCAGCACAAGTATCATCAAGCTGTTTCCTCAGGAAAAGAAGAGCTAAATCAGTTGGAAAAAGATGTCTGAGGGTATTAATTACGCAGACAAAAAGTACAAATGGGCCAGATATCTTTAAACAAGGAGGGAGATAATGACTTTGTCTGCAGCCTGTATTTAGTACATGTTGCATCTTTCCTTCCCAATTAATCTTTGAGCTTCTCTTTCTTATATTTAGAGGTTGGGGTTTTTTTTCCCATTTTCTGTGTGTGCTGCAAAAGAAAGAAGCAATCTTTCTTACACATGCTGCCATGGCCTCCTGCTGCCAGTGCTGTTTTCCAGGCTCAGCAGGTTTATCCAGGCTGCTCAGTGATGGCTTTCTCCCGGGAATTCTCCATGGCAGAGCTTCCAAGGATGTCTCTGCATCCACCCAGCCTATTGCTTAAAATTCTGCTTGTTACTCTGAGCCTCTCCAGGTAAAATTGAAACCTGAAAGCTCAGTCTGAAGATGCCACGTTCAAATTAAGCCGTTTTGTTCAAGGAATTTTAGGGAAAAACTCACCAGTGTGTATTTTTGGGAAGCTGTAGAACATGTGGAGGGTTCTGCTCCTCACTTGTGTCAAACTGCAGTATAGGAAAAAAGAATGAGAACGTGGATTTTTGAAGGAGCAGCTCATGTGCCAAACCTGGCAGTGCAGTCACAAGAGCCATGCACAAGAACACTGAAAAAAAAACCCCCCAAAAAAGCCAAAATAAACCCAAATATAGGATGAGAGCGAGCAGCTTGCACTGAAAGCTGTCACTTCATCCTGCACTCTCTTCATGGTTCTCAGTCCCTTTGGGATTGTAAATACTTCGCTAAAATAAGTTACTGAATCTCAGGGTTGTTCCTCAGAAGTATTTGAAGATCCCTCTCAGTGTGCTGAATTTTAATATCGGGTGGGTTGGGGTTTTTTTCATGGGTTGAAAACAAATGGCTTTCCATCTGACCACTGGGTGTGAAGACCCTCAAAGGGCAAACTCAGAGTAAATGAGAGTGGAGACAGTTTTCCTGGCCTGAAAACTGTCATTTCCCCAGTTGCAAAGCCCCTGTCAGATTATGGAAAACTTAAACTTATGGTTTGCAAGGATGTTTCTGTTCTGTTCTTTTAAAACACAGTGATTTCTTTTTTCTGGTGTAATTACTTGAGCAATAAACTGAGTGAATAGAATGACATTTTATTCTAAAATTTTAACCCACAAGCATTTTCTGTCTGTAGTTTTGAAAACACAAATTTAAGAAACTTGATCAGTATCAACTGTTGGGTCAAGTTCATGTGATTCATTTCCAGCCACGATCTAATTTCGTTAATTAATTTACCTCAGAGTATCTGTTCTGCATGAGAATTATCTTGACAAATAAACTGGTGTCTTCCAAATCAGTAACTCCCATCCCTGGACAGTGCCTTCTTCCCACAGCTGTGTTGGATATAAGGTACCAGTTAGGTCTGGTGTTTCTCCCTTCCAGCTTGTTCTACCACACCGAATAATCTCTCATTAAAAAAAACAGAGCAGGTCAAACTGTTTGAAATTATGGTGGGGGGTTTTTCTGTGTTTTTTATTTTTTTTCCAAAAAGAAAATTTCCCTCTGCATCAAATGCCACAGGGAGTAGATTTGCACTTGGCAGTTGTGTCCTTTGGAAGAACACAATGAACACTGAAACACTCTCTCCATCCACTGCAAGGACAGAGCCAGCCTAGAGCTGGTTCCATCACCCTGACAATACACCTGGTGTGTGGGAAAGGGAACACAACATCCCATGGCTTATAAATCCCTCTCAGTGCTGTTTTACAACAGGGGTGTTGTCAACACCACCGTCCTTCATTCCACTGGCCTTTAGTAAAGCACAGCAATAAAAAGCTGCTGCCCAAAGCCCGTCGTCTTCTTAGTCTGTATATAAAAATAATATCTGTGTTGCTTGGATGCCTTTCAGCCTCCATGCTGGGAAACAACAGATTGAAATCCTGGGAAGGATTTTTTTATTTATAATATGAAAATGCCATTTAAATCTGAGGGAAGAGGAGAAGAGTGCCTTGAGCACCTGTTGCTGAAGATCTAACAAGCTTTTTTTCTTTTCTTTCCTTGCATTAGCTTTGACTCTAAAATTCAAGTTTCTGTAGGAAACATTTTCCATCAAGAAATATTAAGTGACTTAAAGGTTGATGTTTCCTAAATTTCCTTTTAGATTTCTCCAGTCAGGTAGATAAATTTGGAAAAGCCCTCCTGAATGAGAGCTGAGGACACTGTCAATCCAGGATAATCTCTCTGGTGGCTCTCAAAGGCTGGACTTCCTTCATCCCCTGGGAACTATATCCCCCTCAAAGCTTCCTGCAATCTTCCTTCCAGAAACAATTGTAATCTTAAACTATGGCTGTCACAGAGGAATTCCTGAATGAAAGCTGTTTTCTGTCCATAACAGGCCCAGAGATTGCCGCTCCCAGCATGATTTGAGATGCCCCGTTGTGAGCTCCCAATTTCCCTCCCCAGCTTGATCCCAGCTGGTTTGGGTGGGATGAGGTTTCACCTCTTCTTCCAAGGTGCAGCAGAATAAAACCTTCCATGATGTATAAATGTTATTCATGTGTCTACAAGAGGGAGGGCAGTGCTGTTCCACTGAATATTCCACGCCGCTGCAGGTTCTGAGTGGTCTCTCACTCTTGGGGGATCAGTAGCAACATGAGATAAATTAACTCACTTCATTTCTTCTTTTGACATTGTGAAAGTAGAAGCCACGTTAAGATTTTCGTGAAGCTGAAGTTCAGCTTGTCTTCCCTGTGATTTTCCTTTGGTTGCTGTCATGACACAATGACAGTGATTCCCTCTGACAGCTGATGATCTGTGAATCCACGGGACATTCGGTGCTCAAAACCTTCCAGAGGGGGATCGTATCAGATAATGGACCCTCTGAAATCCACTCTGATCTGGCTGTTGCCCTTACAGCATTTGGCTGATAGTCCTGTCGTTGTATGACCTAAGACTGATAAAAAAATAAAAGCACAAAGAATTGTTGGTACCTGCTTAGAAAAATTAGAGTGATGGATTTGGGTACGTAATCGTTCCACTGCAGGAAAGAGCTGCCTGGGAGCTGCGTGTCGGTTGTGAATCACTCCTCTCCTGTAATTGCTCTCTGCAATTCTGATAAATATCACTCAGTACAACCTCACTTTACAACAAGGACTTTCTTCCATGCCGAGTCTAACAAGTGGCTTTCACCTGTTATTTGTTCATCAGCATCTTTCAATAACTCTGATTTGATGTGTTATTGCTTCTTATGAGAGATGTCTAATCCTGTACAAACGAGCTGTTTTTTTTCTTGTTGACAGTGAGAGAAGCAAAAAACCTCATTCCCATGGATCCAAATGGACTCTCAGATCCTTATGTTAAACTGAAGCTCATCCCAGACCCTAAGAACGAAAGCAAACAAAAAACAAAAACCATCCGTTCTACTCTGAATCCAGACTGGAACGAGTCCTTCACGTTGTGAGTTTAACAGCACTTCATGCAGGAATCTCTGCATGTTTTGAATGGTTTTGTTCAGTGCTGCATTGCAAACTGCTCTACTTCTCTCCTTTGTAGTAAATTAAAGCCTTCAGACAAAGATCGCCGGTTGTCCGTCGAGGTCTGGGACTGGGATCGAACAACCAGGAATGACTTCATGGGATCTCTTTCCTTTGGGGTGTCAGAGCTTATGAAGATGCCAGCCAGTGGATGGTAAGAGTTTCAGACAAGAGAGAAGGAGAGAATATATCACCAAAAGTTTTAAATCACTCTTTTTCTTCTACATGATCTACCTTTTTTTTTTTTAGCTTTTCACTGAGTTTCAGGCTATAAATTCACTGAAAGTGCAACTACACCTAGGAAATACAGGCTATATATATATATATATGTATCAAAGGAGGATAATGAAAGGATTGCTTTTCTTTTATGGTGTTCATGAAAGTTCTGCTGGAGCCAGGAGCTGCTGCAAACTCAGCTCTGTGTACACAGTCTTGTGATAGGAATTTTATTTTTATCTCAAATATGATGTATTCATTACTAAGTGTATCATGTTATATATAGCCCTGCATATTCAAAGTACATGGAAACTGATTTCATAAAATGCCATCTCAGTGCCGACCAAGCAAGGGGTAGAACTCACCACACCTCCTGAAAAAGGCCATTCCTTCCAAGACGCTTCTTCAGGGCTGTGGAAGCGCTGGAGACAAAGGTTCTCCGGGGTTGATGTCTCCCATCATATCACAGGATGGGTGGGAAGAATCACCTCGTCCATTGATTGCCACAGAATTTGGGATTAAAGATTTGATTTCATGTTAAATATACTCTATTTCTGAGTTTGCTTTAGGTCCTTGAGATCAATTCTTTACCTGTGACACCGATACAAACCACACACACACACAAAAATCATATAATCACTCTAAATCAGGTTTCAAATCCAACAGGAATTAAACTGGAGATTTTTTTTCTCAAACGTTCCACAGGTACAAGCTGCTGAATCAGGAAGAAGGTGAATATTACAATGTTCCAATTCCAGATGCTGATGAAGATGGAAATGCAGAGCTCCGGCAGAAGTTTGAGGTGAGGGCTGAAAACTGTATATTGCACTTACTTTTCACTTTATTACAAAATTTTTCACTTTATTCCATAAAAGAAAGCCCGTTAAAAGATACATATGGTTGAGAGCTACTGCTTCTGTTCCTGTGACAGCACTGTGTGACTTTGGTTTCCTTGAAGATTGGACCAAATGGTTTAATTCAGTGGTGGCATCATTTTCCTGACAGTTCAGCTCCTCTGCTATGACACTTCTAAGTTGGTATTTTAAAATATGTTTTCTCAAGCGTGTGTAATAATTTCAATATCTTCTAATACTTGCTGCAAAATCCTTCAGCCATTATCACTGGTATCTGCATTATTTGACAAATTATATTTTCAGAAACCACATATTTAGAATGTTTAACACTGTAACTTCATGTGTTTTAACAAAGGACTTGTAATAATTACTGATAATTTAGAGTCTCATAATCTTTGCAGAGGTTTTCCATGTGACATTCTGATCTCACTTTAAGGACCAGAGGTATTGCTGGTTATGTATAGGAAAGATAATCCAGAGAAAAAGCTTTCCACACTGTCCTGTCTTCTGTTGGTAGCCACAAGCACGGTCTCATTGTACCATACAGAGGAATAATTCCTTAATGATCACACTTAGCCAGCAACTCAGCCTCTCCTGACAACTACAGCTGATACTTCAACTAAATATTTGCTGAGCACAAACCCCGGGAACAGGGCAGGTACGGCCTGGGGAGGGGGGGGTTTTGCTGATGGCTGTGCTGGATTCAGCTCATCTCCCTTGGCTGCTCTTCCAGCTGCTCACACACAGTAATGAATGTGAAATATTCCAATCTGCACTGCTGGTTTCCTTCTCCTGGTTGGGCATTTACAGCCTCAGCCGGGCTGTTCCTCCAGAACGTGATTAATGTACCTGTTGTGCATAAACAAACACGCCTGTTCCTTTCGACCTGAAATGGCCATTTTTTATGTTCACCATCAGGCAGAATTCTCCATTGTTATTATAAAAGATGGGTTAGGCCAAGAAAGTGAGGAAAAACGGCACATGTTCAACTTTGAAGGAAGGAAAAGAAAAGGTGCCTCGATTTCTGGTGAACGCATTTGGATCAGCTCCCATGCTCCTGTCTGCAGCATGAACTATGATTTTTGTTATACATTTGAGAAGTATTTGAATCTCCATTCCATTTGCCTTTCTTTACAGTTGTGATCTGACCCGGTGTGATTTTATTTTGCTGCACTAGGTCATCTGCTGTTCAAGATCATATTTCTTTTTCATCCTCCCTGTGAAGAATAGCTTCAAAAGGAATTCTGTCCAGCCCTTCCACGCCCCTGTGCATCACACAGAGCCTGGAATTGGGTGGATCTTTAAATATTGGTGATACAGGTATAGAAATCTACCTGTTTTTTTTCTCAGGTCAGGGAAAGCACAAAGAAAAGTCACTAAAATTGTCCACTTAAAAAGGTCAGACTTTATATGAACTATGTTTGCATATTGAATTTACAACCTCTTAGGCTTTTTTCTTCATCCTGCAGTAAATACAGTGGTTGCAGGAGAAACAGTGAGGGTTTATCTGTGTCCTGAAATGAAGTGAAGGAGAAATCCTGAGAGGTTGCATCATGTAAAGCTGCTGGACCTGGTGCCAGAAACAGCAGCTTCACACAGGGGCAGCTCTGCCTCAGAAATAATTAGTCTGTCTCAAAGTCTAATTAGTTCAGCCTCAGCACTGTGTATTTGAGGCTCTCCCTGTTCTGGGAGTAACCTGGTTGTTGTGTTTGAGTGACTGAATTAATCAAGGGAAGGGAATAGGTCTTCAGTGAACACGGTGTCTCCAGGAATGTGATTTCCCCAGGTGCACAATGAACAGTTTTAAACCTCAGTGATGATAAATGAGAGTGTTGGTAGCTGAACAAACGCTGTAATTATGAGGAGCCCGAGGCTGGGATAATGCAGTGGTACATGGCAAAAGGATTCAGGTTCACCCATTTTGCTCTCCTTTAAAATTTACCACTGTGAGAAGGAGCAGAGGGAAGCAGGACCCTCCAAGGAAAATTCTTACTTGGTTTCAAGGGGCATCACTGTGATGGCTTCTAAAAATCAGCAGCACAGATGTCTGAATGGTGGTATTTAACTTATTAGCTATTCTGGTGTGGCACATAAGTGGTGCTGACTCTGATCATCTTTTATCTTACTTCTGTTATCACTTATATCCTGGCTTACACAGGCATTTTATTTTAGGTACCCTCTACTAAGGAACAAATAGATAGCACTGAGAAATATGCTGCTATTTGGGATTTAATGACATCATCTAAATAAATATTGCCACTGTTCTAAAATCAGCATTGAAGCCTTGCAGGAAGGAGATTGCAGATCTTGACTGCCATTTTCCTGGGGGAGTGAATTTGTCAGGAACATTAAAATTATAGATAGACCAAGAGGTCATTCTGGGCCATCTTCTCATTTATCAGTTTCTAGAAGGACTAACTCCAGAGTGCTTCCTAATCAACTCTGCAGTTGTGCTGCTTGGTCTATTTTTCAATATATGACCCTGTGATTGGTAGCCAAGATACATTATTTTAACTTCCAGTACAAAATTGCAACCATTTCTGCAAAAATATTGCATTACTGATGTCAAATACTTAAAATGAATCCTGGTGGCCTTCAGAGTAAAGGGCTCTTATACAAACCTAAGCTACACAAGAGCAGAGGAACTTTAGGATGAGAATTTCATTGCTTAATATTAAGACAGAATAAGAATATTCTCAAGTTATAAAAGATCAGGGAACCAGTAGCTGTGGAATTTCTGAAACCTGTTTCTGATCTTAAGAGTGTCTAAGACACTCTTAGAATTGACTTTGCCCTTTTGACTAAAGTTTGGAAATGTGCTTAGTAGAACCTCCAGGAGCACTTAGGAACTACCTCCCATTAAACCAGGATTTTAAAAATATATGCCTGCATCTGTATTTCAACAGACAGCCTTGAGATTTGGCCTCAAGCTCTCACTGGTTTCAAACTCTTCACATAATCCCATCTTAACATATCACTGTAACCACCCAGACTTCTTATTTAAACGTGCTTATTAGCCATAAAAATCTCATGGATATGTTGCTTTGCTTGCTGGACCTTCTGGCACAGATTCTTTAAGTCATTTATTCAATGTAAATCTACCATAAAATAGCTATACAAAGATTATAAATAAATCATAATAGATTCAAAAGTTCCCTTCCCTTCCATTTGTAAGTGAACAGAAGAAACCTGTTTGTCGTGAGAAGTTTCCTCATGGCCCATTCTGCCACCTCTGAGCCAGCTGAAAAATTAACACCCAACCTCTGCCCTATCCAGCAAATGGGACCAAATTTGGAAAAGAAAGGCTTGAAGAGGATGGTGCTTTTTTTACCTTTTAGATTTTATTGCCAGGATTTGTCTTACTATGTGCAATGTGTTACCTGTGTGAACTTGTGCATTATATAGAAAGTGAGGTGTGTTAGGCAGGGGTGCAGTGCAGTATTTTCTGCACAACGAATTTTATTCAATCTACGTATTTTCTGGATCTCACCTCTCACTAAGACTTACAAATCCCGTTATCTGCTCATTTAGCAGTGTGATCAGATCTGTCCTCAGTGATTTATACGTGATACATCATTATTAATATTTAGAGATAAAAATATACTCCTGTAGGAAGTGGAGGCGGGAGAAAATCTGTCACTATTTTTCCGTTGGTTTTAACCTTTGGTTGTGAATTTTCTCTCTGGAATGGGATTATTTGTGGCCATCTCAAAATGCAACTCCCTTCTCCACAGGCATATTCAGAATAATTGTCGCTGCTCCATAATTGTCCGTGCTGAGGTTGCCATGGGAACTCCCAACAGTCCCAGGTGGCTCCATGGACCCAAACTAGCAAATCTTCTGCCTGCAGCATCTACTCTTTGTTAGATACTTATTTCCTTCTTACAGTATTTTACTAGGCAAAATAAAAAGCAGAATATTGAAATAATGCAACCTGATGGTATTTTTTTTCCACCAGGTTGTGATTTGAGCTGTAAGAATCTTTTGCCATTTAGGGCATCATTGCTATTTTTTTTTTTTTTTATTAGGGGAAAAGAAATGTGTGAATTTGTAAAACTTCTATTGTAGAAAGTTATTTCAGTTTGGTCAAGCCTTTTTTCTCCTTTTCCTGCTTAGTAAAGCACTTCTTGATACTTAAAGATCATCTTAGAATAATAATAGAGTAATAGTGGTTTAAAAGTAGGCTGGAGAGATATTCTCTCTATCCCCTTCTTCCCACATCACCAGCACGGGAAATGTTATTAAAAATAAAGCAGTTATGGTCCATTCAAATGATTTTTTAAAATTAAACAAAGACCAGAGCAGCTGTAATCCTGACATGTGGACCCATTTACTGAGCACGAGGTATCTTGAGTGATGGGAGCAGTGTGAGTCACTACACCCAGCTTTGGGAACGTTGTCACCCAGCACGTTGTCACTGCTCCTATAATCTTCATTTTAAAGCCTCTGTGGGGAAGACGTGCAATGGTCCTCCTGGTGCATAATCTTCCCGTGTCAGACATCTTCTGTTGTTCTAATGACTTCCTCTAGTGCAGCCCTGGGTGGGTTTCAGAGGAACAAAATTGTTCCCTTAGTTTCTGAGAGACGCTGCTGTTCCCGCTGCGGGCGGTCCGTGTGGGACCGTTCCGATGGGGCTTCCCTGGGGACACAAATCCACATCCACCGCCCAGGCCACCTCTGAGCGGTGTTTGTGTGAGGGATTTCAGCTGCCTTGACCCGTGGAATTGCTGGTGGAGGCTGGACAGAAGCTGGAGCTGTAGTTTCCCTTTGCAGCCTGCAGCATAAGGAGGGGGAGCAGAGTTCAGAGCAGGGTGGATTTCGTACCCGAGCACTGGAAGTGTACAGTGAGTGGTGACATTTCGGTGACATCCCAGTGCTTCTGACTATAACTGTCATGATGATCCTAAAGAAAATGTCTTTTAAAGTGCCTTGTCATTTTAAATACAAGAACAGGGAGGATGTGGAGCTTGGCCATGGGGCTCGGTTATAAATACCTGGGACCTCTCCAGTGACTGAGACAGATATTTCTGCTGCTGAGCTCCTCCAGGATGCAGGGCAGTGCTTTGTTTGACCAAACTTGTGTGTTAATCCTTGTGGAGACGTGAATTTACAAAGCAGTGCCCTCCCCCAGTCTGGATTTGTGCATACAGAGCTTCCACGGATTTACACCATCAGGCCTCTCTTTGTGGCAGCACAAAAGTGTCAAACAGCACCTGAAAACATCCCCAGATTTCAAGGCACAATTAAAGCTTTCTGGTGAGTTTTGTTGCTGTTACAGTCCAATACTAAAGAAACCTCTTTCATTTATTTATCATTTCCTTTCTGAACATCAAGACATCATTTCAGATTGTTTCACTGCAGGTCCTGCAGTTCTTAAGTCTTTAACACTCTCTTTAGTTTTAGTTTTTAAAGCAGTTTCTGGCTTTTTTATTAGAAAGGAGAAGGCCAGGACTGTCTTGATTAATCTGACATTTTCCTGATATTCACAACAACTTTAGGCCAGAAGGATATCTTCTTTCTTTCCTTTAATCAGTGGCCAGAACATCCTAGAGCTGTCTTAATTCTGAGCTGGAGGCTGGGTGAAAATGTTGCAGTTGCACAGCCAGGGCCATGTTATAAGTTACCTAGAGATGCTCGAGATAACTAAATTATAATTAAAGAATATATTTATTAGTATATAATAGAAAACAGAACAGCACAACATGTTGAACGCCCGTTGGGGACACACAAGTCCTACAAACGAAGCATCTTTTTAAATGAAAATATTTCTTGTGGCACTTTACCAAATTTTGTGTGTTTAATTTTTTTTTCCTGCCTTTTATTCCTGCTTGTCTCAGGCTTCTCCATCACGGCTGCTCTGAACAGAAGGTTTTGCTTCCAGAATTGCCAAACTACAGGCAAGATGCATCTTCCTGGCACACAGGCCTCCTAGCTCAGAGCCACCGGACGGAAATCCTGGACGAAATCCCCAAATTGTTAGAAGTGAATCCTTCTCTTAGGTTTTGGAGACGGCAAAGAATACCTGCAGAATAAAAAAAGATTCCAAGAAATGTTATTGCAGCGCTGGGTTCCCAGCGCTGGGTGCAGTCCTGGGTCGTATTGGACCCAAAAGGGCACCCCGGTAGTTCGAAAAACCCGCTTTTTATATCTTTTGGGTTACATAAGTTGTTACATATTAATTAACTATCGGTTAGTTCTTCTAAAAGGTAATTTTCTGCTTCAGGCGTGGGGGCACCCTCCTTGTTGATTGTAATACATTCTCTCCCTCTGCCATCAGTAGCTGTTGTTTCTTTGGCCCCTCCTCAGTTCCCAGCTATGCAAATCAAAGGATGTTGATTGCATCAAAACCAGCTGTCTTCTTAAGCTTTAAACTGTTAAAGAAATGCTTAACCAGGTACTCAGACAAACTGGTAATCTATCTATTACAGGCCATAGCAGAAGATTCCAGGGACTGTTTCAGTAGCTTCTTAAGAACCCAATGAGTTCTCTAATTAAATTTATTAATTTTTCATTCAAAAAACCCCCCAAAAACCCAAAATAAATCAAACTGTAGGGGAGCTTATGATTTTTATAACTCGTGAGTTAAGTTCTCCAGGTCTCTGTGTAAAATAGTGTAATGGCTGTGAAGGAAACATTTCTTTCAAGTTTTTGAAGGATGGCAGTGTTTTTGCCCTAGAGCTGTTATACTACAGTTACTTTACTCTTTTTTTTTCTTTTAATAAATAAAAGATATGATCTCTTCCATATCTCTGTCTAACCAATATGCACTCCCATTTTGAAGCAATAACTGTAACTTCAGGCGGGTTAGGGAAGGTGACATGGAAAAGGGAAATAATGTTGCTGACACTTCAAATTGTGAACTACAAGATTAAATTTACTTTTCAGGAAACAGTCACTAAGCTACACTGAAATCATGACCAGCCAAAATATCACTGGCACATCAATCCACACTCATTATGCATATAGAGATATAAAAAGAAGAGCTGCTTTTTTTGGCCATGGCACTCATTCCTATTTTTAAATTGTGCATATTTAATCATTAGAGAATAGTTTGCAGCATTCTAGAGATGCTGTTAGATGACTCCATCTGTTCTGTACTATAGTTTGGCATGGGGAATTCCCATATGCAGTTATCTGGAGGTTTCCCATCCACTCACCAGAGCTCAGACTAGAAAACTTGACATTTCTTAACTAGATGACAGAAATCTCTGGTCTCTGTTCACATCAGCCTCTGATTTCCCTAAGGCTTTTGTCAGGCAGTGTGTTGTGATTTCAGGTGAAGAACACACGTAAAAAATCATATTGTTGGGAGGGATTTCCTTATCCCTTACTTAAAGGTTAAATGTGCGTTACAGAACGAGGCACAAAATAAACCCTTTGGCGCTGTGGCCCTGTCAGAGCTCATCAGCTGGTGGAGCCCGGGCTGCCCACAGCTGGACACACCTGGAATGCTTCCCCAGGGAATGTCCCGTGCGTGAGGGGGGGTCAGTGTGTCCAAGGCTGAGCTCACACCGAGGAGCAGCTGTGTGAGGACCTGTCCCTCGCTGTGCTTGTCCTGCTCCTCCCTGCCGGGGTAATTAACACCAATTTAATTTTTCTTTGTTTTTTTGGTGGTTGTTCTGTGCTTAACAGATGTGTCCATTTTGTATTCCCGCTGCTGTGTCTGTATTTGTTTATTCTGCTACTAATTGTGGTTGTTTTGCTGTGCCAGCCCTTACTAACCAGGCAGTGTTTCTCCCTTTCCTGTCTCTTCCAGGACTGTCATGTAAATAGCCACTTCTTCAAGGTAGTTTTGGTGTTCTCTTACACCTTTCTCTTCACACAACCCTCTTTACTGATGTTTGAAGTTTATTAAGTTCAGTTTCATCCTCACTATCTTTTAAGGATGCACTTGTTTTTCTCCCAGTTTAAGGTTTTCTTAAAAAAAAAATGGAAGTGCGAATCTTCCGTGATTTGTCACGAAATACTCCCCATATTAAGATTTTACTACCAAAAAGCAGTCATCATCCAACCTGAGCAGACACAGTGTGCCTTTCTTTTTGAAGGAATGAGTTAAATGAATGCCACCTTCTCATGGAAAATGGAAAATGGTGCATCTTTAATTTGAAAGACATTCATGGAACTTTAAATGACTTTCACAGATCAAATAATGCTCGTGGTCACTGTATATTTCAATAGATAAATTTGCATACTAAAGCATGCATGGTTTATGGTATAACATACTACCTTTATTGCTGTATGTTATTTGGAGTATGCTATATCATAAGAGGTTATTATATTATCATGTGCACAGATGCTCTGACACCTGAAATACCAATTCACCTGTTAACTTCCCATTTTGCTTTTTTCACCAATCATCACATCACTCAGTTATTGCCATAAAAGTTACATCTCAGCATTGAGAACATACATGTGTGGACTTCATATTTGCATGTATCTCTAACAAATTATCTTGCTTTCTTACGGCAAAGGCCACTGACACAAACCACGCTTCAAGTTTTATATGTTGGTTAAATTACAATTTGGATTAAAATTTGAAGCTCCTGTGCTGTAACTGTTTTAGGGATCTAAGATTATTGAAGCCGTTATCATCTTCAGCTAGTATTTTTACAGCTGTTTACATGTTACAGCTCAAAGCTTAAAATACTGAGTTTAAAAAACAAATGTTATGTTTGAAGAGTTGTTTTTATTATTAATGCATGATTTTAACAAATGTTCTAATACTGAACCAGAAAAATCCCAAAATAAGACCATTTGTCATTGCCAAATATTCCCTAATGCAATAATCATTTGTCATGCAATCAGTAACACTTTTTCTTAACCTTGATTCTTTATCTGATATCTCTGTCTCCAAAAGGCCTGTACAGAAGAGGACTGTCCTTCCTCAATCCTTTATACCTTTTCTTATTTGAGAACCTCATGGGGGTTTCATTGCTGAAACTTGTTTCATGCTGGGAAGTTGGAAGTTTCTCTGTTTTTAAAGGAGAAAATGCATCTGGGATAAATATGAATTTTTGCCACTTCATTGTAAAATCCAGGCCTTGAAGGGCACTGATATAAACTGACAGAAGTCCTTGGTCCATTTGTGTTTCCACCACAGGAGAGCACCCCAAAAAAAGAAAAAAAAAGGGCTGAGGAGTTTCCTACAGCTGCTGCTTCACAAAAATTCGTGTTTAGTGCTGATGAATTACAAACACGAATTCCAGCAGAGAAAGCTGGCTCTGTGTTCCAATGCAGACACTCAAAAATTCAGTTTTTTTCCATGGGAAAAAAAAAACCAAACCAGCTTCCTTGTTTGTGATGTGTCTTTTCTCACTGAATCATCCCAAATCCCCCCTCTCCTGGGTGCTGGCAGTGACTTGGCAGCGCTGACCTCGGCTCAGAGGCGTCAGTGGCTCCTGCAGGATCCTCACCCTGCCGTGAGCGTGGCCGGGCTGGGGGCGATGCTGGAGCTTCATCCGTTCGGCCGGGGCTGCCGGGACCTCCCGTGCCCGAGTGGCCAGGCTTGGAGCTGGAAGGAAGCAGCAGGAGCAGCTGGAGGAGGAAGGCTGTGTTCCCGGGGATAATTCTGAGCTGGAAACCGGCAAAAGGTGCAAAACCTGATTTTATAATATCACAGCAGATCTGAGACTGCTGAGAGCCAGGTCAGGCAGCGTGAAAACTTGGTTATGGAATAATCAGATGCTGGGAAGGATCACACGCTTATCCTGCTGTTGTTCCACTGCGAAGTGTGTATTTAAATAGATTATTTCTCGACATCATGCAGAAAACACCTTCATCTGTTTGGTGGGGTGTGTGTTTGTGTGTGATAAATCGTTTCATGGCACTTTAAGATTTGGATATACAATCCCAAGGCTTTAAAATCAGTCCTGGTCTGCAGCTTTGCATGCCTGGGGGGTTTGATTGCAGGGATTTGCTCTAGGATTAGGTAGAAAGTCCTTAGAAATTATTTTACAGAATTTTATTATTCTTTGCCCATATCGAGTTTGATGCTTAAAAGCAAATTCCACACTCTAGATTGAAAACTAGCAGCAATTTGCATAATTAAAAAATGAAGGAGCATATATAAAAGCAATTCCTCTTTTGACACTTAGGGATTTGCTGTTGCAGCATCCTATTTGCTGTTTGGAGGTTTTATTAGCACTACCACAGGATACTTCTGCAAGAATTCTTGAATATTATTCCTAGGCAGCCTCTTTAATTACATTTCTTCTCGTTAGGCACCGCTCTGTTGCAGGGCAGAGCGTGTTTGCCAGTAAAGGCAGACAACAAAGTGGACTCAGGTGGCCACAGGATTATTAAACAGATTAAACATGTTGACAGTGCCAAATGGGGGACTGGAAACTCTTCCCTCTCTGGATTTCATGGCTCACAGGCAGATATTCGTTGTCCAGGGCAATATCCCCTGAAATTCCTATCTTAAGGTAGATATATCCCTTTTCCAGTGACTGTCTTTCGTAGTCATTTGAATTAATTGTCTACATTTTCTAAGGGTTATGTTTACCTCAGGTTTTTGCCTGGCAAATTCGGGAATTTTTTGGAAATCACATATTCAAGCATGTCATACAGTTTTAACTTCTATCCAGAGACATGAGAAAGTTTAAAAAAAAAATCGAATAAATTGGAAAATTGATTATACACCCCCCAAAAAAAGTTCTGTTTGGATGCTCATGGTGTATTCAACTGTTGTCTTGTCCTTTCACATTCTCTTTTTGCCTTTATCCCAAGCAAACATCCAATTAACAGTGTTGAGCTGGAGAAAATAATTTCTCCTCAGAGTGAGAAACCACAAGAGGTCAGCAAAGAACAGAGAAAAGCTCCCGGAGCTGAGCTGGCTCCAGCAAAGGCCTGAAAGGAAGGAAATCATCCACATTTTGAATGTGGATCTTTAGAAAGATATAAACCCAGTAAATTAAATAACTGTTTTGTTAAAATTCATTGTTTCAAGCAACTCCTGTCAATAAATTTGCTGTTACTAACCAAAAGGGTAAGTATGACACAAGTTTAAGGGAAACAGGAGAGGAATTGAGGAGAAAAGTAAATTAAAGACATAAAATAGTCCATATTTAACTCCCAGGTAAAGTTTTATCACCCTCCCCGTTTATATTTTTATGAAACATCCCCTTTGCCTTCATGCCCCTTTACTAGCAATGGGAATGATAGGAATTTTTTTCTAGTTGGTTTTTTCAGTAACTATTTTAGCTAATGAAGCAAAAATGCATTTTCGTTTTTACAGACTGCACTTTTTACCGATTCCGTTCTAGTTCTGCAGTCTGACCTGCTCCTTTTCATATGGACAAGTATGTGTGTGCACATTAATTTCTGTGATTTAGTTCCTTAGTTGATTTGTTTGTGACGGGAACGAACGAGGAGGGGTGAGAGAGACCCGTTAGGTGGGAAAAGCCGCCGCCCTCACGAGCGTTTGTAACGCCAAGGAGGGAAACACGAGAGCCAGAGATTGTTTCCATGCTCTCTGTTTTACGGGAAATTTAGTGCAAAAGCTGCTCCCGAGGTTGCTCAGCACAGGTTTAGTAGGAAAAAATGGCCCAGGAAGTTCTTTCCCTCTGATGGCTTGAACAGTGAGGACACGAGCTCAGGTTGGACCCAGATAACTCCAATCCCAGCCCCTCTCTGCTCGGAGCTGCTGGGCTGCTCCATCAGCTGCAATTGAGGCTCTGACTGACTCTGTTCTGTGTTGTTTCCATGACTACAAAACTCCCTGCTAATGATTTATAAGCTGGCATTAGGTTATGGTATTAAGATTAAACCTCGGTCTGGTCAAGTATTAGGTCTTGCTGGGGCTTAGAAATGGACTCTTCTCATTTCAGATTCTCAGCATCCTGATAATTAAGTTGTGTAAACTGGGAAATTGATAGTCCATCGTAGCATCTATAATTACATGGAATTGGAAATGCAATAATGTAAGAAACAAGCTGCCACAATGACAGAGAGCATTTCACTGAATGGGAAGGTTTTTCCTCCAGATTTTGACTTGAAATTTATTGGATTTATTTACTTTATTAAAGGCTTGCTAATGCCTCAACCCATTGATCAAAATCCCCACTGACTGTACATGACTGGAAACTTAAATGGGTCCTTCCCTGGGACTTGGATCAATTGTTATTTTGGTTTTTCCATCCCCGGAATGAGCTTTGCTGGTCCTGTCAGAGCCATCTTCTATGGTTTGGTTGAGTTCTGAGCTGCTCTGATGCTTCTTGGGCAGTGCCCAGGTAGTGACAGGCAGAACTGAGCATTAATTTCACACTTGCAGCCTCCTGGGCTGGAATAGTGAAACTGGAACGTTCCTTCCCTGCTTCTCATTATTCATTTTGCCATTTCTAGAAACGATTTGCAGAGTGTCAACCTGCTGCTCTGCAATGGCTTTGGGTTCATTTAAGAATTAGGAGCAGAAACCTTGGCTCAAGGTGGGGTAGAAGGAAATGGTTCCATCACCCAGTGACATTTGAAGAGCGTGTTGGGCTCTAGCAAAGAACTGAGAACTTGTTGCAGTGTGAGGAGCAGGGATTTTGTTAAAATTTTGCAGAGGGATTAAATCATGGCAGGGGGACGTGGCTGTTCCACAGATCCCACTACCTGGGGCCTAACACAGGTTG
>JAYRBT010000043.1:3051113-3151933 GCA_036023395.1 Myiotriccus ornatus
TCCAAGGCCAGGTTGGACGGGGCTTGGAGCAACCTGGGCTGGTGGAAGGTGTCCCTGCCCAGGGCAGGGGGTGGAATGAGATGAGCTTTAAGGTCTCTTCAAATCCAAACCATCTAAGACAAAGGCTGTGCACTCAGTCCTTGCAATCCTGAGCCTCGTGCAGTCAAAGCTGGGAGTTTTGGAACAGAGACTGAACCGTTCTGTGCTCTGTTGCTCCGTCATTCATTCACTGTTTCCAGCTGCATGCAACTGCATGGGCAGAGCAGTGGGTGGTGGGTGGAACCTGCTCTAAAGATGGGGAGGGGATGCTGTGATCCATCTGAAGCACAGATGTGACTCTCCAGAAGACTCTGCTGCTGGGGGAGCAAAACTCTGGATTTCCCTCCTGGACAGGTGTCAGGGGAGCAAATCCCTGAGGGATGGGCCGTGTGTGTCTGCACCTCTGCACGTGTGATGAGAATTCAGCACTCTTGTTAAATATCTTTCGATTTATCGCTTTCTCCTCTTGGAAATTTGGTCCCAGGGATGCTCCTGTCGGCATCTGGGAACTCACTGGGAGCGAGTTGCCCTGACAACCGAGAAACACATCCCCTCGCGAGCGGCACACAAAGCCTTGGGTTGGCTTGATTATCTCCTCCTGGGAGATGATGCGGGTTTCTCCCTTCTGAAGCCGTGCCTGGGGGATGGCAGGGGGTGGCTGCCAGTCTGGGCAGGTTGGATCCTGGTGGTCCTTTATCCATGTGGGAACAAAGCCAGTCTTGGCGAGCTGAGCGTTGCAAAGAGCAGCAGAGGAGGAGTGGTGGAGGTGAGCGATACACGGTGTTAAAGCAGCAACATCATGTCAGGTAACTCTACACCGAAGAGACCAAGGGTAGGAAAGTGAATTGTGTATATCCTTTTAACTTCTTCACAAATTTTGTTGTCTATTGGCTAACGTGGGAAATTAACAATTCGGTCTCTTTTTGCTCTGTGATTCTTAAGATTCTCTAATACAGATGTAACTGGAGGGCAGAAGAGCCAACGTTCAGATTTATTGTTTTGTCCTGTTAGATTTCCTTCACAGTGAGAAGTCAGAAAGAAAGTTATGGAAAGACTCGTCAAGAATATTTATTGTGATTAAAAATGCACTGCAATGATGAATTCCTATTCCCTAAATCACTTCTGTTTCTTCTTTGCATCACCCTTCTCATTAGGTTTTGGAAATATTTTTTTTCGCATTTAATTAAAAGTACAATTTTTACTCATAGATGAAATATAAATTGAAGGCATTTTTACTGCAAAACCTGAGATATCTTTTCCAAAAAAGCACATGCCAAATTCCAAGAGACTCTCCAATGTAACAGCACACTGTAATTTCTGTAAAACTCCATGAAGAAGTGAATTGGGGCTGAATATATAAGTTATTTCTCACCTGTGGTTTCAGGGTAAAAGAACTGGCCGAGATAAGGTGCGTCCAAACCAGAGGAAGTAAGATGATGTGCATGTCTTGTTTTCTTTTCAGATTAACTTCTCTGCTCCCAGTGCAGACTAATTTCTCTTTAACATTCTGTTTTCCTGGTTGGTTTGCTGCAAGCTGGCTTCGTTGTAACAATATTGTGGTTTTGTCCAAGATAATAATAAGCCAAGCAGTTGGAATGTAAATTGAAAATTAATCCAGGGCCTGAGATGCCATCTTCAACTTCAGCAAGTTTTAATATCCATAAAAAATAAGGGGGGGATTGAAGTAGGATTCTGCGATTTTCAATTTTAGTCATAGTAGGAAAGGCAAAATATCACTGCTCTTTTCCAGTAGGCTTTTATGAATCATTTGAGTTTATGTCCCTTCTGTAGCTGCAAAACTGATTTTGCTCTGGCAGAGTGTGTTGGCTGCACGGCATTTTCCCTCTGCAATAGTCAAGGTGTTGCAGATACAAAGCTCAGGGTGAAATGTGTGCAAATTCCCACTGTGTTTTCACTAGGACCTCAAGCCAAAAGCAGTAAAAGGAATTCATATTCTAAACGTGAAAAGCTATTTTGGACGCTAGTAAATAACTGGTTGGTGGCCGAGCTGAAGGGGAATAAGGACCTTTGATAAGGATATGATCATTTAATAAGGTCATTTAATTAGGCCATCCCACTTTAGGGCTTTCATTGGGTCAGCCTAGTGGTTCTGCAGCATTCCATGGCATTCCATGTTCCTGTGTTTCCTTACACGTGGGTTGCAGCAGGATTCTCTCCTTACACCCCCCAGTGCTTGTGCAATGTGAAAAGCAGGATCAGCTCCCTCCCGTGGGCACAGGTCGCTCACAGCTCAGCACAGTCCAGGAGCTCCTGCCTGTGTTGACCATCTACCTGGACCAGGTAGCACAGAGCCCACCTGGGCAAACAGGAGGAACCCCGTGTTCTCCTTAAAAATCCACCATATGGAGAAAGAAATTGTCAAATTGAGGGTGACATCTAATTTAAAAAAGGCTTAAAAATGGGAAGTGAGAGGAGCATGTCTGTGTTGCTCATTGAATCTTAAGTGTTGCCTTGCAAAGACACAGAGGGTTCTTGCCTGGGTTCTTGGATATTATTTTAAGATCCTGCCTTCAGATCCTGACAAGTCCATCCCACCCAAGTGGGTGCAGTGCCTCCAGCTCTGGAGCCAGCAGCAGGCACAGGAGCCTGCCATGGTGAACCTGCCATGGTGAGCCTGCCATGGTGAACCTGCCATGGTGAACCTGCCATGGTGAACCTGCCATGCTTCCCTTTGGAGAATGTGCTGGAGCCACGTGGTGCCTGGGATTGCAGCGCTGCAGAGAGCACTCCCTGCCCGCGTGGCGGGTTGGCACCCGAGAAAGAGAATGGCCTTGGAACAAAACTCGATCTGTTGTTTCAAATTCTGTATTTTTCAATCTGCCAACAACCTGCCTGGTGGGTTCAAAGTACGAGACATAAAGCCGGTGTTGTCCACTGAAGGCCTGATTTGGATCTCCAGTACCCGGTGGAAAGGCGGATATTGAAATTGCTTGGTGATCACAAAAGCAAGATGTTTATCTGAGATCCCGTATGCCAGAGCATCACAAAGACATGGCCAGCAAAGCTGCTCCTTTGAACCATGTCTTCATCTTGTACAAAGAAAGGATATTGGGATTTTTCTTTTTTTTTTTTTTTATCCTTGTTTTGCTTATGGCTCAGTCTTGTATTGTGGCCTGGGAAGGAGCTCTGTCCTGCCAAAGTGCTCCATCACAGACACTGGGTTTGTCCCAGCAGCTGGATTTCCACGGGATCATCCCTTGCAGACTCAGGGATTTAGGCTGACACCCAGGACTGGCTCTTCCTGAACGTTTGCACAGCATGTAATCCTGGTCAGCATCTCCAAGTGCTGCTTTCATGCAAACAAATAATAACATTGGTGGGAAAAAAGAATCCACATTCTAAGCTGTAATACAAATATTTTAATAAAGAGATCTGAACTTCCAAAATTCATGTTCCTGTAGCAGGCTGTAAGATTTTCTGCACTCATAAAGTTGCAGGAAGAGTCATCCAAGCTGAATATGGTTTTCAAGTGACACGTGGTTACTTTGTCAGGTGATTATTTGACATTACTGCCTGCAGGAGTAGAGAGCTGGAGTCCATGAATTGAGTCACCCCTTTCAATATTATGGTTTTAAACTTGTCTGGGGAGGGCAAAGTTTGTAACTTCCACTTTCCACCTGCCAAAGGTGTCAGCCAGGCCAGGCTTTTAGAAAGTGATATATTGTGTGGGTTTGAATAAAGTTTAATTTCTGTAATTTTCTATATCTGTGAACCAGTGATAATATACAGATACTGTCCTTTTGCAGCGCAGTGAGAAAAGTAGTTACCCTGAAATACCAACCACACATCAGTGGCACAGAGTAAATTAACCCTATTAGAGGTTATTAACCAGACCAACAACCAGACAGATGGGGAAAGCACTTTTATCCCAAAGCATTATTAAACCTTCTTGGCTTTGCTTCTGCTGCTATATGGGATTATTTTGAGGAAAAAAAAAAAAAAGGATATTATCTTTTAGCCTGCATTATCTTTTGGTGAGTCTTACTTTTTTCTCTTCTATTAACTTTGAGATTTGAAATGCAACTTGAGCAATTACATGGTGTCTTATGTGAAATACTGACTGTTTCAACCTTTTGTAAACCAGACTGTCTGGGCAAGGCAGAGCCCTTGTATGTAATATTCCCTTTCCTCCCTTTTCCAGATCAACCCTTGATTGAAAATCAAAGTTGATTGTATTGCTGGTTTGAAAGTGGCCATGTTCATCTGCATTAATTCTCATGCATTGTGTTATTTTTAATGTAGGTTATTTTTCTTAAATGCATGTCAAAATTTTCCTAACTCTTGGTATGCAGTGACTTGAAGAATTACATTTTAAAAGAGAATGTACTGAAGAGATTGTTTAAGTCCTAAAATACCCTGTGTAGATTACAGCATGGTATTTTTGGAAAGCTTTTCCTTTTATTATTTTATTTTTAATTTGTATTTTAAAACAAATGCACCAGATAAGCTCCTTTTGGCATGAAAAGAAGTGATCTCTTTTTCCTTTGTTTTCGGGCTTTGCTTTGGTTTTGCTCTTTTAACCAGATATCTGCTTTATCTGGTTACACATGAGCAGTTTTCCACTTTAACCCCCCCCTCAATAATGCCAAAAATATTGTTGGAATGGGTCTTTGAAGCCGTGTCTGTTATGCAGCCTCTGTCCTGGGAATGCCACCTCAGACCTGGCCCTCTCCAATTCCAACCTCCACCCAGCGATCCCTCCCGCCAGGAAAACGGGCAACTGTTCTTCTTATTCCCTGTTTTTGTGTGTGTATGTTGTGTGTGTGTGTTCTTCAGAAAGCCAAACTTGGGCCAGCTGGTAACAAAGTCATTACTTCAACAGAAGACAAGAGCTCAAGTCTGCCATCCAACAATCTGGACAGGGTCAAGCTGACAGATTTCAACTTCCTCATGGTTCTTGGAAAGGGGAGCTTTGGGAAGGTAGGAATTCTTTAAAATTATTCCACTCCCATTTCTTTTCATTTTTTTTTTTCCTTGAGGAGGAATGAATGAATAATTCCCTGAGAAGCAAAACCCAGAGTGAAAAGCAAGTGCATTTTTGAGGGAGGATTTCTTAACAGGGAGCCTGGTGGTTCCCCAAGGACCAGAGGGCTTCAGTCCTGATTGGCGATTTTCTTGAAAAAAATAAAAATAAATTATAAAACTCAGGCTGTTGGGCAAGATGGGAGAAACAGTTGCTGACTTTTAGATCCTCACTCTTTGGCAGGTTCAAGGAAATCAAGTTTACTTTTCTGGTTTTACTACCCAGGTCACTGTGCCAGTTCTGGAAGTCACCAACCTTGGTAAGGCTGGACATTGGGGGAAAACCAGGAATAGTGTGTGTGTGTGTGTGTGTGTGTGCATATATTTGAAATCCATTAGCTGAAGGAACAGGCTGCTATTTTTTCCCTCTGTTTGAACACCACTTCTGTGATAAAGTGCCCTTTACTGAAGAAGCCCCCTGGGACTTAACATTTTATCAGCCCTGCAGCAACGTGTCTGTGATCAGCCAGAGGGGTTTGGCACAGGCTGTGCCTGAAACGATGGTACAGCTCGTTGCAGTGGGTGAGTAATGACCATCATTCTGGAAGTTTGATCAGATTAGTCCATACCAATAAAAGGAAAAGCTGGATTGCCATCTCAACAAATCTTGGGGCACGTGAGGGGCTCGGCTTGGAGGGTTCTGACCCCGGCGTTTCTCTCGGTGCAGGTGATGTTGGCAGACAGGAAGGGCACAGAGGAGCTCTATGCAATCAAAATACTGAAGAAAGATGTGGTGATCCAGGATGATGATGTTGAATGTACAATGGTTGAAAAACGAGTCCTGGCACTGCAGGATAAACCTCCATTCCTGACACAGCTCCACTCCTGCTTCCAGACAGTTGTACGTGAGCTCTCTCTTGCCACCCTGTGTTTTCCAGACCAAATGATCATGGATTTTACCACTTCACTAACATTTATTGTCATCCAAACTATACATCATAGCATAGAAAACAGCGAAGAAACACCACATGTAATTACCCCTTGTATTTGAAATATAAGAACCGGGTTTGAAGATTTTCTGAGTCATTCCAGCAGACCAGGGTGACAATTCCTAAATTTCATCCTGTGTGCATTCTAAGTCAGAGCCTTAAGCCCACGTTCCCAAAGGTTCCTAAATACTTTTAAGGATTTGAGGTATTTCCCAACCTAAATGATTGTGGGACTCTGTGAAAGAATCCACGTCATCCCCTCAGCTTTCACAGCACAGTTGTCTGTGGTGATAAAGGCGCTTTCAAACTCTGCTTCATGTCTACAAATCTCTGAGCAGAAAATGACCTCAATGCAACCAATTTTCAGACATAATCACAAGAAACCATCACCTTTGCCTCTTTTTAATAATAAAACAAAATCTGTATTTTTTTAATACCTCCCGTCTTCCAAAGGAAAACTTAATAGGAAGGTTCAGAAATGGCCTCAGAGCAGGAATTTTCCACCGCCTTTAATTTTGTTTGTTTGCTTGTTTTTAGGGACCGATATTTCAGACACAGCTATATTTGTATAATTCTTGAGACCGTTGTAGACAAATAATATGTAAAAGTGCACCACTAAAATTGACAACTCTTGTCAGATCTCCTCAGTCACTGACTCCTGCAGGTTTTACAAAACATTCCACTTCCATTTCCCTGTCTATCGATTTTGCCACAATGTACAACCAGTCCTAATAATCCTAAAAGCTTTATAATAACATACCAGTGACTTTTTCTTTTTCTTGGCTGATCAATGAATATCTAATATATTCCCTCTAATGTATTTCTGTGTGTCTTTACTGCTTTGTCCCAGGACCGGCTGTATTTTGTCATGGAGTATGTGAACGGTGGGGATCTCATGTATCACATCCAGCAAGTAGGAAAATTTAAGGAGCCCCAAGCAGTGTGAGTGTTCACATTTATATATTTAAGTCATGTCATCATCATTATTTTACACTCTAAGAGGATTTGGTTTCTTCCTCTTCCCGGGCTCGGTATGAAGTCTAGGCTGGCCTACTTTGAGGGTGTTTTTGAGGCCCAGAAGCTGAAGTTTATGTTAAAAATGTTTGCACATGTAGAACAAAGGTAGCTGTGCCTTTATTCATTCAAAAATAGAGCACAAACAAAGGCACACAATGCCTACTTGAAAAGTGACAAGAATATAAGCAAGGCAGCAGGAAATTAAAGCTGTTACTTGGTATTCTGGTGTTGTTTTTTAAAAGCAAATATTAATAAAAAGGTGAGTAGAACATTTCAGTCTGAATTAGTGTTATAAGGAAAGACAGCACAAATAGACTCAGCACTGCAATATAAATTAGTTTATGCAAGATAAATTCAATGTATATCTTATAAGAATTTCTATGATGTATTTGCAAGGAGTTAATAAATGATTAGAACTTGTTTATGTACATGATCCTTTTTAGGTAATTGTACATCTGGCACATCAGTGAGCAAATAATAATGATCTGTAGCACATTCAAGTGTGGATAGACCCAGCAGTACCATGTTAGTCATGCTTATAACATCTCCTCATCACACATTAGTGTTCCTTGAATCATTTACCAACGGAACTTTAAAATCAAGGGTGACCAACTGTTTTAAGAATTCAGTTAAAATAACTTCTCATTTTGATTTAAGCAACCAGGGCTCATTTAAATGAGAGGCCTTCTAAATATAAGTATTTCAGATGCAGAAAAGTATTTTAACAACTCACTGAAGAAAAACTAGATGGTGTCAGATCATCTTTGACTCCCAGCTAATGTAACTTGCCAACACTTAACAAAATCTCTGGTGCTTTCTGACAGCTTATGCCTGTGCAGCATCTTCAGCACACGTGTTCACAAACACCTCTGATCAAGTGTTGCAGAGCTCAGCCTTCCCCTCCCTTATGCTAAGCCTAAAAATTAATCTCATCTCTAAATAATCCTCTCGCATCCAATTTCCACGGCAACCAGCTTCTAACAGCCATCAATATTATATATCTTTTAACTACATGCAGCAATTATATTTTATATGGTAATCATTTTAATTAGCTTCATGTAATTAATCCATTAACAGCCTGTGTAAAGGAATACTATTTCTGCAAATTGTTTCATGCCATATGAGTTGCAGTGTACGTTGAGCTGCATCCTGAATCCATCAATATGTGATTAGAGATAAGGATCTTTGCAGCAGAGTTAGATTGGTGCAAAAAAAAAAAGCTGTGTTCCAGCTACACCATTTTTTGTGGTCTAGGGAGACATTTTCAATAGCCTTTTTTTTTTAATTCTGCATTATTTTATCATCAAATACTCAAAAGGTGTCTCTTAAGGTCCAGTTGAAGTGAGATGTCTTTTACGGTATATTTTTATACTTTTACATATATACACACTCTAAATTATATATTTCATAAGCTATAATGCTATCATTCTTTACCATGATGCATATCCAAATGATTTTGTCAGAAGGAAATCATGAGGCAGTAAGGAATATGTTGATTTTTTTTTCCCCCACACAGGTTCTATGCAGCTGAGATCTCCATTGGGTTATTCTTTCTCCACAACAGAGGGATTATTTATAGGTGAGTATAATCTGACATAAGTAATTCTGAACTGTTATTGAAAACCTGGAATGAATCAGTTGCTTTAAAGTTCCAGTGTATTTTTAAAACACTTTATAAAAAGCCACCAGTGTAGGGCTCTTTTTGTTGTGTTGGTGCTGGTGAGGAGGAAACCAAAGCCCCGGTTTCACCTGAGCTTTCTGATACTTGTTGATCCTAAACATTAACATTAAATTACTGTGATTCTTCATAGAGATCTGAAATTAGATAATGTGATGTTGGATTCAGAAGGACACATTAAAATTGCTGATTTTGGAATGTGCAAAGAACATATGTTAGATGGAGTAACAACCAGGACCTTCTGTGGCACTCCAGACTACATTGCACCAGAGGTAAATACTGACCATTTCAAGAACCTTTTAGTGTCTCAAATGCAAATTGTCCCTCCACAAACTGTACACCGTGGGTTTGGATAGCTGGAACTCTGGATTCTCTGTGGATGGCACCATTATACTTCTGCAGGTATACTGAATATCTTTATGACTTGCTGCAATGTTGTCAATAAGACTTGGCTATTCTAGAAATCCGGTTGATTGAAAAACTTTTTATGAGATCAGTGCTTCAGATTTTGTTCAGACTAGCAAAAGACTGAAAACCAGACAGGCTCAGCACCTTGTGATTTTAAATTTGTAGGCTGGGAACGTTATTAAACTAAACTTTGCAATTTATAAGTCGTAGAAACTTCATGGGTGATGCTGAGGTTGTTGCTGAGAATTTGGGAATACCTGTGCTGTTTTCAAGCCACTGAGAAGGACATTCAAGCACGAACCAACTGCAGTGGGTCTAAAGTGAAAATGTGATCGTGAGAAGCACAGCTGTGCTTTGAAGCCTGTGATAAACATGAGTTTAGAGTTAAGATTTTTAGTCTGGATATGATTTGTATTTCCATACTTTAGGTATAAAACATTAAAAACAAGCCCATGTGGTGATTTGGATATAATTCAAGTATATGAATATTAAAATCTGGTATTTGTGCATACTGAGCTTGCAGGAGTCTTGATTTGTTTGGCAGCAAATTTGATGCAAGAGGCTGGATCCTGATCCAAGATACTCAGTTGTTCAGTGAGTACTGAGCAAGAGGCAGCTCTGGCTGGAACATTTCTGGCTGCACTTGAATGTTTGTTGGAATAAGGGAGATTTATACATGGACAAGTAAATTAGTGTCTAAGGTGAATTTTGTCATCCCTGTGAAATTGGAATGAAAAATAGCTTGTTTTTTTCCCAGTTGCTAATTCATGCTTTTCACACTGAAATATTGGGTATTATAAAGCCTTGTTTTTTCACCATTTGCTGGTGCTTGCAGCAGGATATCAGAACAACCAGAATATTTCATTTTCTTCTGTCAAAACGTAAATGAAGCCAATATACCAAATTAGAGTGTCCTTTCTGTGGCAATTGTCTTGTGCCAGTTAATACCAAAGAAAGTTTTGTCACTCTAAAGTGATGTTTCCCCTTTTTATGATTGGGAAAGTCACCATTTGTTATGACTGAGCTGTATAATAGACTGGAATTAATATTCATTTTCTTATCCCATGCACATTAAGGAGCATGGAGAGGTTAAACTGGTGGGATCCCAGGCCTGACAGCTTCTGTCAGGCAGAAAGTGGTTATCTTGTACAGAATATTTCTTGATGTGCTGAACTCAAATATTTATGGTCAGAGTGGTGAAATAGCTGTGAAATCAATTAGTACTTTGTGTTTCCTTGACCAGTCAAGAGAGACAGGAGGAGATGGATGTCAAGAGGATTAGTGGGAAGGGATTCTGCCAGCACAGAGCCCCACCATCAGCATCCCTGCAGCAGCCAGAGTGATGAGTTTTGAATTTCAGAGGAATTTAAATTAGAAACTCCATTTCCCTTCTCCTCCATCCAACAGCCTCGAAACCTTCAGTTGTAACCTTGCATTTGCCAGGGTTGTGGGAGGCAAATAGATATTACAGAGGTTTGGAAAGTGTGTGTTTGACTGTTTCCAGTGCCAGTAATATTTATTTCTTTTAATAACTGAGTTTTAGCTTTTTCTGCAGACATCAGATGTGTTCACAAAAGATTTTCTCTTGCCTCTGGGATATAATCTTTTCATCCCAACTGGCTACTAGCTGCAAGCTGCAATGATCTAAACATTCCTACAAATTGCTGGTATTAATCTCTGTGTCCTGCTCTTAACTGTGCCTTCCTTGGAGGCAAAATGGAAAAAAAGAAAGAAAAAAATAAAAACAGCAACATTCTCCTGCCAATTTTGCTTGATGAGAGAAATTGCTGAGCTCTTCCTGAGCACTCAGATCCACAGAACCTGGAAAGACAGAGCTCTTAAAATGCAGCAATAGATAGTTAAAATGGGATGTTTGAAATGGAAGAGGAGATGAAAAAGGCAGTAATTTAAATTAATGATGGGGAAGGAGCTGGGGGGAAGGGTCCTACCAGCTTTCCACTCCTCCCTGGCCAGTGAAAAGCAGAGATCTTAGCTGGAGGAGGGGACAGGTCTCATTTCTAGGCACAGGAACTCCCTCACTGCTCTGGGGGTCTGCTCTGCACAGTGTGGTGAGACAGGAGGTCATGTTAATATCCCCCAATTTGCTCTAAAAGATACCAAAATTTGACCATGCAGATAGAATTATTTTGGCAGCTGCTGCAAGGCAGGCAGGGATGGCTCTGAGTGCAGCAGCTGGTAGGTAATACATGATGAATTCTGGATGAGGAGGAGGGAACTACTGAAAATACAACATTTAGAACTTGCTGACTTTGTACCAATGCATGTTTGACTGTACATTGAAAGCTCATCTGCTTCCTCCCACATGTCATTCCTTCCTTGAAGTGAGCGTTCCTTCCTCTCGTTTGCACTTCCAATTAATGCTGGGAATAGCTCCCAGTAGGATGAGGATAACCACAGGTTGGTGAATGAACGTGGCAGATTGCTTTGCTTCCTTCCCTGGTGCCACAGCCTTGCAAGGATTAAGCTGGTCATTCAGTTTGGGTGTATTTAATTAGGATTAATGAAAAAAAATCTTCCAGTGTCCAGCAGCAGGTTTGACAGGGCCACCTTTTCCCCCCTGGCCATGGGTTCAATATAAAAAGTGGGTTTGTTGCAGTTGCAGTGGCTCCTTTCCAGTGCTGATGTCTGGTTTTCTGTCTCAGTTCCCCCTCTGCCATCACTGGCTCAGGTGAGGGAGGCATTGCCAGCTCAGAGGGCACTGCTCTGGTTGTCAGATGTTGACATGGGCATCAAATAGCACAAACACTGCAGTGATTCTGACCCTGCCTTAGGTTTAATGCAGGAGCTTTTCTCATGTTAATTCTGCCTCTCTTGATGATTCTGCCGGCTCTTCTCTCCCAAAGGCAGATCTCACTGGGGCAGGTTGCATTTGCTGATGGAAATGCTATTTAGGGAACAGCCCAGCCTTGACTCACCTCTTGCTGCATGAACATCCAGCGTCACTGGGTCGATGTTTTGGTTCATCTGTCACTGGGTGACATTGCTTTGCTGTATTTCAACCATTTCCTCCCCTCAATAAACCCAGCAAACTCCTCCACAGTAGGAGGAGGAGTGGGCTGTGGGCTCCTGGACAGACCTGGCTGCCAGGTACAGAACCTTGGCAGTGTAGCAGCATTTCCTTTCTCACTGCTGTGGATCCTTTTTTTTTTTTTTGGTCTCATTTGCTAATTGAAATAAAGTGTTCCTCCCAAAACCACTTACATGGAGCACACTAGTACAAAATGTTCAAAATGTTCTGCCCTTATGAATTAATGACCTGAGAAATACTGTTTTGTTTTTTTTTTTTTATAAAATGCTCTTTTCCATAAGGCAAGGAGAGATTGTCAGAGAGGGATTGAAGATGAAATGTTACAACATTTTCTGTGTGTAAAAGACCAGTGTTTTTCCTGGATAAAAGTTTGACAGTGTTTGGTCTTCCAAGAGGCAACATTGATTCCAGTGGGCCTCTGGGAACTTACTGGTGATGGAAATGAAAGGCAGAGTAACCAAGTGTCAACTAATACAGTACAAAATGAATGTCCCAAATATATATTTTTAAGCCTGTATTACCACTAAGAGACAACTAATATAGATTTGCCTTTATGTAGGACCTTCCAGATGAGAACCTTGTTATTACCTCTGATTGTCTAATATATTCCAGAGTACGATTGATTTTGAAATCTTTTGGTTAGAAACATTGCAGTAATTTTTAATTCATGTGCTGCTGTATCTCAGGGAAGAACATATATTCACACAGAGACTATAATTTTATATAGTAGCCAGGCAGTGCTGCTTTATTGCACTGGTGACTCACTATTTTCCTGAGAAACTACAGAACTTGCCAGTTCAACTCCTCTTTCAGACAAGTAAAAAATTTAGGATGTGTGATGTGTACTGGGCTCAGCAGTTTGTTTCACAAAGAATAAAAACACGTGCAAACAGGAAAATAAACACAGGCCCCTCAGTTCCCTGGTTATTCTGGTGGTGGAGGGTCAAAGTCTCCACTGCTGCCTTCCCTGGTGGGGATGGACAGTGGCTGGGACATCCTGCATCCCTCCACAATTCACAGTATCCCTTCACACTTGCTTAGAAGGAGATTTGAGGGAACATCTGCACCCCCAAACTCCTCTATCCCGTGGCCAAATGCAGCCCTTAAATAAATTAACGCTGATATCTGAAGAGGCCTCAGTTGAAGAAGATGATGCAGGAGGGGCCCTGGGTGCTGTTGGCACTCACAACCTTTCCTTGTGTCAGAACTCAGTTTGTGCTTCTCCATGAGTCAAATGTGAACAGTGCTTGACATTTCCATTAGTCTGAACAGCACAAACCCCTTTCTTTCTGGTGTAGCTCCCACCTGGCTCTGTCCTGAGAATCACAATCAGGAGGCTTGGGAAAACGTAACTGAGCTCTTTAGGGGTTTGCACTTTTCCTAAATTTTGATTCCTTTCACAGCAGAACAAAAATGTAAATATTGAGAAGAGGGGCTTAATTATTGATAGTCTATAAGTTAAGTGATTCTCTTGATTTCACGCTATGACACACATGGATGGATAACAGTTTTGCCTTGTCTAGTACATCGTGCTGCTCTGCTTGCCCTTTTGCCCTCAAATGCACATCCCAGGGACTCCTGAGGGCCACATTTGCCAAGATATCAGGGTGGGTTTAATCTAACATTTGCAAAACAATCCAACTCCCACTGAAACCAGTGATTAGCTGGAGTGAGGATTACAGGATTGGCTTGCTGTCCTTTTTCAAGGAAATATGTTCTTCTCTGCATGTCACAGTTTATCTAATATGCCACAGGACTGGGGGTTAGTTAACACTGAGGTTTTTTCTTTGTGTTTTTGTTTTTGTTTGGGTTTTTTTTTTGTGATTATACAGATTATTGCTTACCAGCCCTATGGGAAGTCCGTGGATTGGTGGGCCTATGGTGTGCTGCTCTATGAGATGTTGGCTGGACAGGTAAGATTTACCCTCCCCTGCTCACTGTGACCTCCTCCTGCATCTCCTGCTCTGTTTCAAGGCTCCCTAAAGGGTTAGACCATTAGAGGATAAGACTGAAGCCTTTCATACTGCTGTTATCTCCTTGTACTCTTGACTGACTCAACTGAGAATGTATTTAGGCTTTAAGCTCTTTATATTGTACCCACATAATCAAGCTCTGCCTTTGAATACGGCTCCTTTGTACTGCAATAATGTTATAAATAGCCATCTTCGGAATTGAAAGGGAGACACTTGAGCAGGAAAATGCATGTCAAGTGGAAGAAATATCATTTAGTAATTTGAAACCACAGGGAAGCATAATAAGAGTGTGTCTATGCTCTGCATTGCAGTTAAATCCCAAGAATACAGGTTTAGTGCTGTATGTCCTGGGGGTAAATGTGGGTCTGGCCTCTTGGGAATGTGCTCAGTTACAGAGCCCTCATTCTGCACAGTTAATGACAGGCTGCTCTCTGAGTCCCTGGGGTAGGAGAGCAACACTACTGCAGTAAATGCCAGATAAGGACCAACTTTAAGGAATTCTGTTAGTCTTGAGTTGGAAGAGATTCCTGCAGTTGGCTTTCAGTGAGCGTTAAGCTAAAGGCAGGCGTTTCCTGAGCTTAAAACAGACATTTTTAACAAATGCCCTCAGTGGTTTCTCTAGTAAATTCCAGTGACATTTTAAAAGTTTTAATGTGTGGCAATTGTGGATGTTAATACTTCACAGGCTGGACTTTCAAATACTGGGCATCTGAATGCTTTGGAGAAAATGAGATTTACCATTAGCTGAGTCTTGCACAGTGCCCATATCCTGGGGACTCACCCATGGACACCCTGTCACCTCTGTTTTAAAATATAATGCAGCCCTTTCTTGTGATAGTCTCAGAAGCAGAGGCAGAGTCTACAGCCATGACATAAAACAGACTGGAATTTAACTGGAATTAAGTGAGGAATGGATATACCTTAGCACAAGGTGATTGAGAGTTCAGTCTCCAAACTTCACCCTTTAAAGCATTTTGCCTGCCTGGTGCACAGTAGCTTTAAAAACTGATTGATTAAAGCTGATCATGAAGATAGTCCTGCACACATTTCATTAACCTGTGGGGGCAGAAATGAATGTTTTTCCTGGATTTCAACCTGAGACTGATGAACAGTAAACTCCTGGGTCAGAAGATAGCCAGGGTGCAGGTGGCTGGGAGTTTGGTGTGTGCTCCTGGACAAGGACCACTGCTGTGTACTGACCTTTTTGGGCACAGTATTGCCATGCCATTTCATAAAAAGTGGAGAATTTTTTTTTTTAAAAAAAGCAAATCCCAGTAAGGAACTCACCTGTGGTTTTTTTCAACAGCCTCCATTTGATGGGGAAGACGAAGACGAACTTTTCCAGTCCATAATGGAGCATAACGTGTCCTATCCAAAATCACTGTCCAAAGAAGCTGTCTCCATCTGCAAGGGGGTGAGATAAATGCTTCCTTGCCATTAAGTTCCTCTTTGGCAATCCTTGTGAATAACTGGATTTGTCTGGCCTTGACATGGCACTGTAGTATTTTTGAGGGCAACTTCTGTCAGGTAGTGCTCAGCTATAACCATCAGTCTGCAGCTTTTCCAACCCACTCTTTGTAATCCTTATTTGAGGTCTGATTTACACTGATAAAATACTGCTGCATTTAGTATCAGTTAATTTGGTATTTACTTTCTTCCTATCCTTTGCAACCATTTAGGAGTTATTATACATGAGCTGGTTATTAATCCCTTAAGGAAAATCATCACAGAAGAGTAAAGGTGTTTGGAGCAACAAGGTAAAAGGAAAGACCAAGCTAATTTTGGAGCTTATCCCAGTGTAGACGTGCTGGGTAGCAAAGAATAAACATGATATATTTTTGTAAAGTCCCTGCAGATTATTGCCTTGTGACAATCACATTTTCAAACAGCAAAGTCTGAATTTGATGTAATTGCCCCATTTTCAGCAGGGGAGCTGCTGTCCTGGGTGCTCACACCCAGGGAGGGCAGAAAGCAAAAACTGCCCTTTGCCACGAGGTTTAAGGCCAAGTCTCTGTGACACTGATGTGTTCATCACCTGTACTGAACTGACAAAATAATCCCAGGTTTCAGTGAGCATTATTCCTGAGCTAAGAAGTCAATATGAGAAAGCTTCTGAGCCTTGCAGCGAGTGGGAGCTCAGCAATCCCAGGACTGGGCACCAGTGGGCAAGACAAACATGCCCACTGTGCTCTTGGAATTGATTTATCTGCTTGACATCCATTCCACTGATTCAGAGCTCGTTGGCCTTGGTAAATGCAGGAACTTTGGAAAGAATTAAAACTACCAGAATCAATACTCACATTTTAAACTTTTGTCACCTGCTGTTAAAGCAAGGGGTTTGGGAAAGGTAGCAAAAGTGGGAAAGTTGCTGTTAGGCTTGAGGAAGGCTGTGATTCCAGCCCAGTGCACAACCACTTCCCAAATCTGCTTAGAGTCACTTTTATTTTAGGTTTAAAATTGGAATCAGATCAACTCAACATTTGGAAGGAGACTGGAGCAGTACAGCTGAGCTTTTAAAAAGATGTGTGGAGGTATCACTCCCAGCAGCACATTAATCATATATAATTTGTAGCACAGCTTTAAAACGTCCCCACAATACTGAAAGTGAGAGTTGAAGGCGACATTGCACAGTTCCTAATGTACACACCAGTTGAAGCTTGTTAATTAGGGAGCACATTACAGTTTCTGAGCACGCCACGCTGGTGGGTTTTGGGTTGTTTCTTTTCCCCAAGTCTCCTTAATCTCTGCAACTGGGTATAGTATTGACCAGGATGTCATTAAGAATGCAAGGGAGGGAACACGGATTAGATACTGTCAGCTGGGTGCCAAGAAATTGGAGGCCCTGTAATGAGATGTCTTGAACAAGCCCAGAGAAATGAAATGGGAGTGGGAGGTTGTTCTTCATTCAGCTTTAGTGTATTGGAATTTATTATGTTTAATTGATTGTTGAGATAAGGCAGAAGCTATTCTGCAGATTTATAAGACTGAAGGACTAAAGGTGAAATTCAGGAGTTGGGAGCTGACAGCATGTCCTGGGCATCACCTGCACCTCTGGTGGCAACCAGTGCCAAGTGGGGAAAAGTTCTCCCGTGCCCCTAATTTTGTTACTGATGTGTTGTCTCCAGGGAACAAACAGGAAAAATCATCTTCAGAAAATGAATTGTACCCTTTCAAAACAATTTTATTAGCAATGTGTATCTTCAGGAGAGGAGCAAGAGCATCACAACCAGGGGAAAGTCTGTCTCGCTTTCATTCCAGCGTTAAATTGAATCATCTGCTGTTTTCCTCCCGACAGCTGATGACTAAACATCCCGCAAAACGCCTTGGCTGTGGCCTTGAAGGTGAGAGAGACATCAGGGAACATGCTTTCTTCAGGAGGATTGACTGGGAAAAATTGGAAAACAGAGAGATTCAGCCACCGTTCAAACCTAAAGTGGTGAGTGAGATGCCAAGTCCTTCCCTCGCTCCGCGTGCTGCTCTCAGGCCTCCCCGCGGGGTGACATTATTGCTGCCCGGCTGGTGCTGCAGATCTGGGACACTGCTAAAATGAGGGTGTTTGATTGTGGCAGGCCAGTCTGTAAGTCTGCTCATGATTTGGCACCTTGTGGTGTAACCCAGTGTGTTTTGTTCCTTTGCCAAAAGGAAAGGTTTGAGTCCTGCCTGGGTGGTCACGCGCTGAGTGAGGGGCTGGGACAGGGAAAACTGGCACGTTCACATCAGTGGCTGATGTGGTGAGACTGGTGACAGACATGGTTCATGGCTGTCTCCTCTGAACAACATCTGAAGTCAGTGATTAAAGGGATTTGAATTAGAGGGGTGAATTTCATCCACAGGCTGCACAGCACGGGGAGGGGGGGAGTTGTATCCCCATCCTGCGACGTCCGCTCAGGTTGCGGAGTAATCCCTGATTTACTTTTCACGTTTGTTGCTGGTTTGCACACCTGTATCCCTAGGAAGATTTTAGAAATCCAAGCAAGTGGAAAGATGTCCTTACCCTGAGAGCTGTTTGCATAACAGAATTGGGAGAGCTGGGCTTGTTGAGACAGAATTTCTTTCAGCGTGTACTGTTTTACTGACAGGCAAAGAGAAGTATTTGCACACAAGAATACAAGCTTTAAGGAACAGCTGTAAATTGTTACGTCCTAACACTGAATCTTTCTTCTCTATCCCTTTTTTATTTCAGCTGAGAGGCCTGGCTGGCTCTGGCATTTGAGGTGTAGGGTGATTGGTCTCTACACTGATTTATTTGCTAATACAGGCACATAGTGAGGTATCACAAACTAATGAACAGAGGGATGCCAATACCCAGTGGCAAAATTGTTCTTCACTTTTTTCATACAAACTGCTTTTTCATGTCACCAGGAGGAGAGTTGCACCTGAGAAGGGTGTTTTGTGCTGGGGAAAATACCCTTTTTATATGGTGGGGATTTTGCATGCAGGGAAGGGTGTAAATAAATAAAGAACATGTGTGGTGCTGCCACTCCTGCCCAGCTGGTCCCCAGAGCTGGCTGTGCAAAGGGGAGCTGCTCTTCAGATATATTTTACAGATTTTCATTACATGCTTCTCGAGTCAGACTTCAAGCTGATCATAAAGCAAATCTGCCTTCACAGCTCTAAGTTTTTATTAGCTCAGGAGCTGAGTGCTTAGACTCTCCTTGAAGTTAAAAGTATCACCAGCTGAAGGTACTAAAACGCTGAAGGATGGTGTGGTTCCATCCCAGTGCAGTTTGTGGCAGATCCTGGCTCCTCTTTGGAGCAACTGTGCTCCATCTCTGTGCTTATCCTGACCTGGTTTGTTTATGCAGGCTGCTTTTAAAATACACCAAAGGCAGATCCACGTGGAGCCTTAACTCTCCCAGATAAAAATAAGTTAAAATCCAAGTCTGGTATTTACATACCCTGTGTATAACTCATTTATTGTGATGGCTGATTCTATTTATATCAGTGTCATAGAATTATAGAATCGTTTAGGATTTACAGAATCTTTAGGAAAAGACCTTTAAGATCATCAAATCCAACAGTTCCCACTGCTGGAGTTGGCACTGCCAAGCCCACCACTAAACCATGTCCCTAAACACCACATCTATACATTTCAGTCCCTCCAGGGATGGATATTAAGTTTAGAAAGCAAAAAAAAACACACAACCCTTAATCTGTTTGAAGATATGGGGATTTATTTATAGGCTTTGTTTGGCGTGGGTTTTTCTCAGAAAACCTTTGTAGGTGCATCTTCTCCAGGAATAATCCTGCTGCCTCCTCACCCAGGCACGGCTCTCACTGGAACAGGGAGCTGCAGATTTTGGGTCAGCAGTTGGTTGGTTTAAAAAATGTGTTCCCTTCCAGACTGACATTTCACAGGCTGTAGGCATAGGCTGGTTATTTGGCAAGAAGGACCAATTTTACTGCTGCTTTTGAGTTTAGGAGTTTTAGAATTTCTGCAGTTCTGCTTTCATGCTGCATTAATGTTCACAATAGAAATGCTGCTCTTTACTGTGAGGACAAAAATGTAATTGAAGGTGCAAATTTATTGATAAATTACTATATTTGCCCCCCAAATATACCCATATTTCACATGATTTATTTCTTAGCCTCTACTAATACAAGCAGGAGTGAGAGGCCTGATGGAGTCAGGAAGTTTGGTTTCAGTATGCAAGTTGTTTGAATACTTTCCACTTGCTGAAAAAAGAAGAGAAAAAAAATTTAAAAAAAGGAAAAAGAGCATCATTTTGTGGCAGGATGATGCTTATCTGTAGATCATCTTTTTAGCAAAAGCCTTCCCTGTATAAATAGCCCTTTTGTGGCTGCTCTGAGCTGACTGTTGTGCCTCTGAATAAATTTGACTTAATTTGGGGATACAACAACTTTCATGCCAGAGATTCAGAGTTTTCCCCTTGTCAAAGTTCAGCTGTTTCCATTCTTGTTCTGCAGAGATTCTGTCCCAAAATGCTTCGGTGGGCACCCTGGGTGGAAAAAGCCTTGCACCTGGTGCAGTGTTCCTGCAAGGCTGGAGCAGTGCCCTCTGTGAGCGCTGATTTCCAGTACCTGAGCACGTGTCTGTCTCCTGGAATACAAACACCCTGAGCCCGAGGCAGCACAAGTTCTGAGCTCGGCTCAGATGGCAGGGCCCAGTCCAGCACCTGCCAGGTGCTCTGCAAGAAGGCTGGAAACTGTCACTGGGCTGTTTCCAAGACAGCCAAACATCTCACCCCCGAATCCAGGCCCCTTTCCAGTTGGCTTCTCCCTTAAATGCACAGATTAATCCACGTTGCACTAATTCAGGAAAAAAGAAAAATCAGTGTTTAATATTGGTCTATTGCATGAGCCCTATTCTGCCCTTTCTAATTTATCCTCTGAAGATAGTAATGTCATGTTACCCTCTAAATCCACATGATTGTAGGGATACTGTAGGAATGGAGGAAAAGGTCAGTGGCAACAGGAAAAAAAACCTTCAGTGCCTTTATCATACAACCACACTTTGTTTGAAAATCTGTTACAGTGGTTTTGAGATGAGCAGATTTAGCAGTTTCCTTCAGACATCTCCACGTTATTCAATGCCTGTCTTTCCTCAAATATGCATCTTCTCCTTGCACACAAGCTAATTTTGTTCTGGTACCACCTTCATCCTTTTTAACATGCCTCTGCTCATACTTCCCTGCCTATCAAGTGTTTTCTGCATCCCTCCAAACTATCCTTCCTGCAAACCTCATTTCTTTTGGTCTGTGCTCTGAAGGAGTTGTGCTCAGCCTGGAGCTATATATAACCCCCCTTTTTTGGCTGGGCTTTGCCAGACAACTGTCTCTTAAGACAAAAAAAAAAAAGGAAAAAACCTGTGACAGCACATCTTGTAATGAGGACCCATCCCAGGATGTGCTCCCTGCCCAGCTCCCTCCCACCATCCCCAGGACTGAGGCTCTGCTGTCTTGTGTGGCTTTACAAGAGTTTACAGGCTGCACAATGAAGAGCCAAAGCGTATAAATAAATTACATTAAGCTTTTTGCAGCCCATAAAGGAAACAGAGACTAGCACAAAAAATTAATTACGTATCATAAAGGTCTTAAGAAGAATTAAATGATTTGAACGAGAAAGAATCTCTTTCTGTCCATAAAACTATTTTCTTTTTCCTTCTGTATCCCAGTAATTCTGAACATTTAAACCTCTTTATCTCATAACCTCATGCTGATGGCTGGAAACCCTTCTGACTGCTTTTCACCAGAATTCACCTCTTAAAACTTCTCCGTCTGTCTGCAATTTTTTTGCCGAAATATCTGAAAAGAAAATTTTCTCTTAACCACTCACAACCAAAGCAGGGAAAGCCTGACAGAAAGCTGAGACTACCAATGTATTGCTGATATTTTATTTTTTTTTTGAGCCTCTCCCCTGTTTTTCTCTTTCCTTGCAGTGTGGCAAAGGGGCCGAAAACTTCGATAAGTTCTTCACGCGAGGACAGCCGGTGTTGACGCCCCCGGATCAGCTGGTCATTGCTAACATAGACCAAACGGATTTTGAAGGGTTCTCTTACATCAACCCCCAGTTTGTGCACCCCCTTGTACAAAATGTAGCATGAAACAGCAGAGCAGGAACAAATCCCGCCCTGGGGAACAGCCCGGAACCCTACAATTTTTAGGCTTTTGCCTTGTTGATTCCATTTGGGCCTGGAAATTGTAGGGTTCGAGAGTGCAGGATGAGGGAAGGGCCACTTAGTCAGGATTTGGGCTTTGCAATAGCGTTGTTGTCTTAATGGGACATGAATTAGTGTACGGTGCCCTCTTACTCTTCTAGAAGTCACCGCTGACTTGTCTAAACTTACCCATTTTTTGGTACGTTGTATATTTTGTAACTTCCCCCTGTCCTTTTGCTCCCTTTTCCACTCTGTTGTGTTAGGGAAAAAATCTAACACGTGGTCTGAATAAAAAAACCACCTGGAACGTTTAGTCCTTGGGTGCAGATGCTGGAGGTGGGACTGTTCCTCCTGCAATTCCCGGGGGGCTTCGGGGCCACGAGCAGCACGAGGGACTGAGTGACAGCAGTGGGGAGGAGAGGCATTGCAAAAACAGTGCTGGAAGGAGCTGTTTGGAAAATGGGGCAGAAAAAGAAAGTTGGGAATGGGTGTTGGGGGGGAGGGAGGTAAAATCAAATCCAGACCCTGAGGCTTCGTGAACCGATCCCGTGAGATCACAAACTAAAGCGCTTCAGTGGTGGCCACATCTCTAGGGACTTGTGCTAAGTAGGGTGAAATTTTGTCTTTAATAATAATAATAATGATGATGATGATGATAATAGTAATAATTTTAATAATACTTTTGTGAATTTTAATCTCCATGAGATTATTCTGTGATCCAGGGTGCCATTGTTTGTTCAGTTGGTTTAATTTACACCGCTCCTCGAGTTTACTGTTAACTGGTTCTAATACCAATATTTTACTATGAAGTTTATTAACCTGGATTGTAAAACAAAACTGTAATTCCTCCTACTTCTTATTTACATGTGTTTATTTATAGTCTGCAGTGTAGGGCAGTAAATTGAAAGGGTTATGTGTACTAAATTAACAAAAAATGCAGCCCCGAGTGACTTCCTGATTTCTTCAGAATAGCTCATGAAAATCAAGTGAGAGTTAGTCTTAAAATAATCAGTTTTAATTCAGAAAACTTTGGGCTGTAGAATAATCAAGCCTGAAAGAAGCAGCACCTAAAACTTGTTTTACTGATAGAATGGAATTTACTACATTTTACATATGCTTCATGCAATGAATTTTGCATGTTTAGTAATAACTCTTAATAATAAGGGTTGATAATAATAAGCAGATCTATATTATTGACATAATCGTATCAAGCATAAAGAGTATTATAAAAATTTTATAAAACAACTTGTGCTTTATTTGTGAAAGTTCTTGTTCTGAATGACACATTTAGATTTAGCTAAATGTTTCCTTGCTATTGTTTGATTTTTACTTTAGGTTTTGGATATTGTTACTGGCTTAGGGTATAATCTCTTTTTTTAAAAGTAGATATACTTTTAAACAATAATTGCTACCTGCAGGTTTTATACGAGGTTCAATTAGGCTTTCATTTCACATCTGCTTATTACTTGCAGAGAAGGAAATAGACTTTATTTGCAATGATGAACACTGTAATTAATGCAATCTTCTCCTCTCCTATCACTTAGAGAAAAAAATTTTGATATTTCCTCTTCCAACTTACCAGAAGATATTAATTCAAATCTCAGTAAATACGTTTTGTGCATATTTTGGTTTTGTTACAGCATGTAAAATAGTAGTTGGTGCAGTCCCCTGATTTTTTTGTCCCTTCTGCCTTGTTCCCCTTAGCAGCCATAGGCACTTTTTGTCTGTCAGGTGTGCATGGTGATGCCAGAAGCATGATGTCTCTGTTGCTGCATGCAGACTGATTATGATTTTTCCAGCATGTAAACAAACATATTCAAAAAGTAAGATATTTGCCATACAAGACTTAAATTTATACTAGAATATGTAACGGGGGAGGGTGGGAGGGGAGTCTACTTTCTAATCACCTTTTCTGACAATAAAACATGGAACCTGTGCCAAAGATTCTGTCAGAAAGACCCGGTCCTGCAGAGTGGCAGCCAGGGGGGTGGGCTGGCCCTGCAGGGGTGGCTGTGGAGAGGGGGACAGTGGTGGAGGGAAATGGGGTTGGGTGTGAACGGCACCTTTGTGCTGGCTCTGCACCCCTGGGGCCTTCAGAAGCTGTTTGTGGTGCTGGGACGGGCGATTTCCAACACTCCAGGAGTCCTTTTGCAGCCCCAGCTCTAACCGGGAGGATCTTGGAGCGACCAGGCTTTGGTGACACCCCAAGGTGTGGGAAAACACACGGCTCAGGAGGGGTGTTGGCCAACTATCAGGAACTCAGATTGTTGCCTAAACAATCAGGACTCCAAATTCTTCACACATGGCAGGAGCAAAATTTTTAAGCCATTCGGTGTCAAGCACGTTCTCAGCCAAGACTGGGAGTTCATCTTCTTCTTTGTGTATTCTGTACTTCAGAAATGATGGTATTCACCACAAAGCACGTGGCCTAGTGCAGCATTCATGAGGTTTGGTTTTTTCCTGGATATTATGAGCCTGATGTAGTTTAGGAAAATCAGAGTCTCATGCTGTAGAAGATAATAGATTAAGATAACAGATTAGTGAGTGTCAGCTTTGAAGGAAGAAGGGGCTCTCAGCTCAGTCAGTCTGCCCTGGGGCGGTGTTACGCGTGTTTTAAGAACGTGGAAAAAGACACTTTTGAGAAAGGAAAACACTGGGAGAAATGCCAGCACACGGGTTTGGGGTGTAAGAGAAGCAGAACAAGGGCAGAGCTGAACCAAGTCAGAAGCCAGGCAGGAGATCCCACGGGCAGATATTCCCACAGGTCTGTTTTCCTGATGAGTTGTCCAGGGAAGTCCCACTGCGGTTGTTCCCGGTACAGCTGTGACAGTCGGTGCTGTTCACACCAGGACACGGAGCTGGTCCAACACTGGGACAGAGCTGCTCATTTTCTGGCTGCTTCCCGTAACCAGTCTCTTCAGCACTTGGATTTGTTCCCCAGTTTTTCCGACGTAGGAGCAGAAGTTCCTCTTCGACGTCGGTACCTCAAGTCCCCGGGTTTGCAGCAAATCTTACCGTCCTCTGCGGGTGTCTGTAACGCTTAGGAAAAGGTTCTGTGAGCTCCTGGATCCTGCAGGAGCAAGGCAGGGTTGGATAAAGCAGGGACTGGGTGTTTGTTACCCCTCATTGCTCTGCCTGATGCCCTCACACGTGAGCGCTCGCTCTCGGACCGGCCCTGTCCCGGGAACTCCCGGTGGCTGCTCAGAATCCAGATGTTTATAATGGCAAGGAAAACCTTAAGTATCCTGCAAGCCTTTTCGTATCTTTTTAAAGGCAGATGTTATTTATATGATATTTTTCACAAGATTTGGGTTCCTAGAGAACATGTATCAACAGAGGGAGAGGCATTAGAGCTGCTTTCCTTTCACTTGTGTTCGATAGCAACTGTAATCCCAACACCCACGTTGCCACAAGGATTCCTAAAAGGAAAATTGAGAGTTATACTGCACTGAAGCTCGGGTAGGAGTTTTGGGAGCTGTGTTTCCATCCCACAGCTTGAGTCCCAGGGTTTTTCCAGGGCAGCCCCATTCCTGCTGGGGGAGGCACAGGTCTGCCATGTAAAACTTCCGAGGGGTTTTCAGGGATCAAATGGGACTGAACTGGCTCCTGGGCAAATTTCTTCTTTATTCAGGGACCTGGGTGTTTTTGTGCACCTTTGAGTCACTTGAGCAGGGTGGTGGGTTTCCAGGATAACCACCCACTGGCCAGTCCTGGTGTTCTCAGCAAGGATGGCACATCCGTGAGAAGGAGAGAGCCCATTCCCATAATAAAACACTCCTTCCTAACGCAGTTTAGAGCAGAAATGCAATTTAGCTTTCTGATCCTTCATTCTTTCCAGAAGTACAATTGAATTTCCCTTTACAAACTGAAGAAAGTTCTGGAAATCAGCTGTTAGTTCAACAGAAACTCATCATACCTGAACACTGTTGGCCTCTGGAACCCATCCTGTCTTTGGGGGTGAGTTCAACTGAACAGTGCTGGGCTTCTGTTAAATTAATCAGTCAAGTGAGAGAGGAACTTGTCGTCCAGCTGGAAAGGTGACATGTCCAAGGATTGAGAGGTACCACTTGCAAAGTCTTTTCTCAGCCGGTGCATCCGGATGCAACCCCAGTAAAATGCCATAGGAGAGACATGCAGTGAGCAGAGGGGCAAGATCCTCCTTACTGAGCCAAACACATCATTGGAAATAATAATAATAATAACAACAATCCAATAATAAAGCTTTGATATGCGTAGAAAGCATATTGACAGTATTGAGTTTACAGTGGGCTTTTGGACCTGCCAGGGAACTTCTGGAAGTATTTACTGTGATTTTTCAGTCCTTGTAGCCGTTAGGATAAGTTACTGTGCACAGGTTTTTGTCTCTTTGCAGGCGTGAGTGTGGGCTCCAGGCCGTGTCCCCTCTGTGCTGCTCGTAGGGGGGCACTGGGCTGCCCAGGAGTCCATAAGTAGACAAGCATAAAAAGCACTTTTTTTCCCTCAGCTCTGCACTCTTAGACGGGATCTGAGATCGTTCAGTTGAAGAACTAAATAAGACTCGACTCCACAAACATGCCTGATTTCCTCACTGTGCCAGTAACAACTGGCAATTAAACAGCCTTATCATGACTAATCACCATGCACTACAGCCCTCCTGTTCCCAGGAAAACCTTGAGAGGGAGAGGCCACTCATGGACCCCTCAGCCTCAGTTACCTCAGCTGTAAAACGGGGGTAATAATACTTAACTTACCTCACAGGGAGGTGTGAGGACTTCTTAGGCAACGTTTCTAATACGCTTTTCACCTGAAAAGAGTCGTGGGAGTATTATTACCATTTTTACTATTAAAATCAGCTTCTTGGGATCCACATGGTACTGCTGGCTATACCATGCTGTTTCTACTTTTTTTATAGAACTTTAGTAGCTCTGCTGAAAGCGTCTCCGGAGAAACCAAATCAGATCTGGTAACGTTTCTTACAGAACTTGGAGTGCAGTTTTTGTACCTGGAGTCAGGGGGTGTGTGGGGGGGAGGGCAGTGATGCTGACTGTGTGGCTGTTTTCTAGTAATGTTTATATGACTCCTGCTCCGTCCATGACAGGTTGATACTTTCTGTTGATGTTTTAATGTATTTCTGTGTTGTATTTATGTCTCTGTGGTTTCCTTTTCCTTGTCTTTGACACAGTAGTTCGAACTGAAAAGAAAACTGCTCCAGAAGCTGTGTGGGTTTTTTTGATCCCACTGATGTCAGTTGACCTAAATAAATAAATTAAAGAGTGTGTTAATGATTTTGAACAGGATGAGTAGCAACAGCGTTGATGATGCTCAGCCTGCTGCCATTTCTCACTCAGGACTCATTGGACAGTCCACAGCTGATGTTACATTAATTTTATAATCATTAGTGACAGGAACATTTTAATAGAAAGGAAAATGATGCTTCTGATATTTATATAAGCTTTTTCCTAAGAATTACTTGGATTTGCTTTCCTTCTGTTTGAACCCCATGAGGCAACACTGCCAAGGGCTCCGTCCTTCCAGAGCTTGGCTGGGGCCGAGAGCCCAAAATCACCACAAATATGAATTATATTATATGTTTGTGTCCATTGCTGTTGGCTTTGGAGCAGAAAAAAAAAAGGTGTTGTTGCAGTGGTAACAAATTTAACCAATGGCTCATTCCCCACCAGGCCTTTCATCTCTCCCATGTTCTCAAAATGAATGTAAAAAAATTAATTTCAACGAAATGAAGCTCATTGGCTCTTTTTAAAATGTGCATTTCCCAACACTCTTTGGTTTTGCACAATACAGAGAACACCTGAAACTTTTCAAACCTCTGTATGTTACTTTAATGTTCCTTTTTTTTTAAACAAGGAGTGATCCCACCTTGAAATCATTCATATTTTTAATATTATTTTAAGACCCAAATGTTGTATTTATACAGAGGAGAACGTTATTTATTTTCATATCATTTATCTGCAAGATGCTACCAGAAAATTTGGAGAGGCCATTCATTTTTCAAAAGAGTAGAAATAAAAAAAAACACCATAGGAAGTGTAGTGGGCAAGGCTGATGTACAAATTACAGCATCTTCTTTTTTTTTTTTTCCATAATTTGCAATATCTTCAATCTTTGTTTGCATGAAATGCTTTTGTTAAATATTAATTGTAGTTTCCAAACAAGTGTGTACGAATAAAAATACTGATCATTACTTTTGTGAGAGTTTGGTCTCCCTGGGTGGAATTCCCTCTCAAAACTGGCTGCAGAGAGGAAGGGGGTTTGTCTCGGGCACTGATTAATGATGCTCAGGGACCCACCTCGGTCCTGAAATACCTATTTGGGTGCTCCCGGGGGGAGAGGACACGACCTCCCAGTCCCACCAGCCATGTTCACCCCACATCCACTTTCCTCCTTTAGACTGACATCATTTCCTTCTCAAACTCTGAAAGCCACGTACAAATATTGTGACAACTTGACAGGCAACTCCTTCGTCTGTAACTGCTCTCACACGGGCTGAATCTCATGCCAATTCAGTAATTAGCTTAGCTGAATTTGCAGAAGTCTGGCTGAGTTTGCCCAAAGGAATGGGTGAAATTCCTGGGGTTTCTCCAGAGGCAGCATGTCCGTGCTCCTCAGCTCCTGAACCCCAGGAACACGTCCCTGCTCGGGGCCTGGGACATTTCTGCACAGCAGAACAGGGAGTTTGGGGTGACCCCGATGCCCTGAGCTGGTGCACATGGACGGTCTGTGCATCCAGGGCAGGAGGAAGGGGGTCCTGAGCTCTCCAAACTGCCAGACCTGCATCCCTGTCACCTCGGCTGGTTGGGATTCATCCCTAGCTGTGGTCAAGCCACCAGCAGTATAGGGGTGGTGGCTTTTGGGTGGATCTGCAAACACCCTCCAGACTCATCCTTGGGGAAAGCCAAGTCTGGCAGAGCGTGGGTGGGCGGAGATGGACCCACAGAGGTGGGAGAGCCCCTGGCCACCCCCTGGCCACAGTGTGCAGCCTCCCACAGTGGTGGTCCCATGGGAAGGCAGAGGCACCCAGCTCCCAGCGGGCTGAGTCAGCGGGAGCAGCGGGGCGGTGAGAGGCTGCGTGGGGACTCGGCTGCTCGAGTGTGAGGCTCAACACCCTGCCTGGGTGGGGAGGAAGGGGACAGTGTGTACAACTGTGCATTTTTATTTCTAAGTAGGCAAGATTAGGCTGGTGGTGCTTGGAAGAATTAAGAGTGCAAGGCTGCAGGAGAGGCTGAATCTCTCCGTGCCTGTCGCATCCCGTACGTGAGAGGATCTCCCCCAGGAATGTTTCCAGCATCCAGCACCCAATAAATCACAGCAAGTACCCGTGGCTGCCCCTCCCAGCCTCAACTTCTCTTTAGAGCTTTGTGTATTTGATTGAGAAATCTCAGAATACTTTCACAGGGCTGGTGTGTGAGCTGCAAATAAAACCATCTCCTCTGAGAACAGCTCGGGTAGCTATAAAATGATGGCTGCATTAATTACCACAAGGTAATTATAATCCCACCTGCTCCCTGGGGAGCCATGGTAAAGCAAAGGCAAATCAATCAGGAGCCCAAATCAGGGCAGCTGTTGCCACAGGTGGATGGGTTGTCCTCAAAAGGATGTTTTCCCCCCAACTGCATCTGTCACTTGTCACCTTCCCAAAGTGATGGTACACCCCAAGAAATGGGGATGTGTCTGGGAGAACAGTCAGTGGCAGGGCTGGGCCCACTGAGTTACCTGCTAACATTTTTTTTTTGCCTTTTTTTTTTTTTGTTTTCCTGCTTTTCCTGAAGAAGGAGCATGGAATGAGGCAGATCTCATGGGAAATGAGTCAGTACTGTCTCCTTCTCAAGGGACTTGTCTCATTTGCTGCCAGGGTGACAGTGTCAGGCACCAGCTGCCACTTCTAGTGCTCATTACTGGTCCCTGAGTCAGTGCCTGACATCCTACCCCAGGAGGTTGTTGCACAGACTGATGAAGGAGAAGAAAAATTCCAAAACCACTTTAAAGCACAACACCTGGGTGAGGAAAAAGAAACAACCCCACAGTGGAAGTTTGCTTAGAAGTGTTTTAGATCTTATTCTTGCCCATCAAGGCTGGCAAAAATCACCCATGTCTTCACATGCTGGGAATGAATTTCATGTGTGTGTGAGTGTGAGAGAGTGTTTGCTCCACACCTGTGCTCCTATTTTTCCTATTTGAGGACCTGATCCATCACCCCTTACCTCGCTCCTCTGTTCAGAACACTTACAAAAACTTGATGCCTGTAACAAGGAGACTTCCTAATCTATATAAAACAGTCTGCAACAATTTATATAAAACCTCATTAAAGCTTCAACATTTTCAGTGACACCTCCAGAAACACTCTTTTAACAGGATTCATTTGCTTCTCCTACAAGTGTAACCGTGTCTGGGACACAGATTAGGTGTGATTTCAGGAAAAATCCATCAGAAGGATTTATAAGAGCAACCAGCAAGGAGTGCGAGGGCAGAAGGAGGGAAAGGCCAGTGGTGAGAGCATCCCAAAACTCCTTGGATCAGTTCCTGGTCATTCTGGGATAAGTCATTTAGCATTCTCGTGCCTGATTGACGCTAACATCATTAAAAGACTGGTAATGAATTTCAGGGCTATATAAATCACATTTAAAACTATTACCCTTAATAGAAGCCTTATGAGGCTTTAATAATTAATGGCATCTAAACTGCTTTCCCAAACATGACCTTTGAAATCAGATTGCTGTGGCCAGAGCCATCCCTCATCCTGCAAGCACCTGCTTTCCAGCCAGCCTGGGAGGCTCCAGTGGGGCTACTCTGGGGAACCTGGATGGGTCCAGTCCCAGGAAAAGCTGCTGGGGGGAACCTGTGTTGGTGGAATCTCCACTCCTTTTGCAGATGACAGAAAACACCAGCAGTGAGAGCAAATGTGCTGCCTGCCAGCATCTCTTCCAGCTTGCCCAGCTGAAGGGCTGGGATGTGGGCACCTCATGCCCTCTCAGACCTCCTTCCCTCCAGTGTGGGAATGCTCAGATTCCCAGGCTGGGCTGGGCACGCGGTGCCCACGGAAGAGCACGAGGACTACAGGATGCCCCCGGACTGGCCCATCCTCGTCTCTGATTAGCTCACTTGGGACCCACACGATTCCAGAGGGTGCTTCCTCCTAACTGAAGTGGGTAACCTGGGTCCACACGTGTGCCTTTGTGGCTCTGTGAGTCAGAGCTGCTCGGGGAGGCTGCGAAAGGCCCCGCACGGGGTTCTTCGGGCTCTTCGCGGCGCGTGGGTGCTGAGACAAAAATAATGTTGCACCTCTCCTTGCGCCTCCTCCCAGGCAGCGGCTCCAGGCAGAGGGATGTGCAGGGGGAAGCAGCAAACGGAGCTTCGGCTCCAACAGCCCACGGAGTTGATTCCTTTAATTTAGTCACGGTGCAAGCGGGATGTGGAAGCCCTTCCCGGAGAGCGGGTGGTGTTCTTTGGTGCCATCAGTTTTCCCTTTTTTTCCCCTGATTTCAGTGCTTGAAAACCAAGATAATAACGTTGCTGCTGGGATAAGGAGCAGAGGTTGTGCTGACTCCTGCCACAGCAGTCCACCCCGAGGTTGCATCCCACCTGAGCAGGAGCAGTGGTTGCCGCAGTTGTGGATCCCAAACCCGGGCTGCTGGTGCCAGTGTTGCAGTCCAGCATGAAATACCCCACAAACACCCTCTCAGGAAAAACTGAAATCTCAAAAGTCTCTCTGGCAGGTGGTTCCCAGCCCTTGGAAGCTGCACAGTGGGTTTCCTAAGCGATGTGCTGGGGCTGCTGCACATCCCTGTTGTGCTCCAGCGTCTCCCCCAAGCCTCCCCCCGGCCCTGCTGCCCACGAAATGACAAAAAATAGCAAGTGCTGAGGCAGCTGGCAGGGAGCATCCGTCACCTCCCACACAAGTCACAGCAGCCCCAGCGTCACCAGCTCCCTGCATTTACCTGCTCGCTCTCCTTCCTCGGGCAAACACAACAATTCCCGGTGCAGGCTGTGCCCAAAACGCTTCCCCCAGCCTGATGGACAGGTAGAGCTGCTCCACAACCCTTGTCTGATGCCAGACCAGAGCCACACGTGGGCTCAAGGGGTGGCTGCCCTCAGGTGGATTTGCTGTCTGAGTAATTCCATGTGGAGCAAATCTGAGGGAGTGGGAGGGGAGGCAAACCTGAGGTTTTCCGCCAGTTCGTGGCCCGAGCTGACAGGACCAGGCCTTTCATTGTGTAACAACCCGAGTTCCTCCAAGGTGGCTTCTGTTGGAAGGGAAAAGACCAGGGAGAAGGTTCCCTCAGATGTCACCTGCAGGAATCCAACACTTGCAGCTGAAAGGAGACGGGCCCACCACCCTCCACTGCACCTCTGGCTGCCCAGGGAGAGCTGCTGTAAGAAATCACTTCTGATCTGAGCCACTGATGAAGTTCAGGTCCCTCCTCACTAATAAGATTGGACCTTGGGTGCAGCCTAAAAGCTGCTGCTCAGCTGCCCACGGAGCCTCGGGCTGCCACACCGAGGGCTGGCAGAGCTGCTGGGGCTGGGTCAGGCTCCAGCCCTGCAGGGACCAGCACAGCTCTGTAACATCCTGAGCGGGGCAAGATCTTCCCACCTGGCTTCACTCACCCACGAGTGGCTGTGGAGGAGGATCCTCCCTCTCAGGGAGGAGAGAGTTTAGCAGGAACAGTGAAAAGCGGGGAAGGCAGAGTGATGTTGCTCTGAGGTGGCATCAGATGGTGTCATGTGAAACAATAAACCAAAACAGAGGTTGCAGGGCTTGGCAAACTCCTGACCCATGTTTTGGAGGATGCTGAGATGATGCAAAGTGCTAATTGTCCTGCCTAGGACAGCCATGCCAGGCTCCTGGCTGGGAGAAGGGGTTTCCACTTCACTGCTGTTTGCCATCATCAGAGAGACACGTGTTATGGGGACAGAACTCTGCACAGCTGCTAATGGAGTAGGAGAGCTTAGCTGTGGTTTTGGGAGGCATCACTGGTGCTCTCTGCCCTCCTGGCCCTGGAATGGCTGTGGGAAATGCTCCTGGGGTGAGTGTTGGCCTCGTGCATGTGCTTTGCCAGGGCAGAAGTTGCTGTACGAGAGGAGCAGCAGCAGAAAATCCGAGTGTTTTAGCCCGAGTGCATTTGCATAGAAACAAAGGGAGGGGAAGAAACCGAAGCTGGAAATGTGTATTTCTAATTGATTATATGCATGGCTGCTGGGGGCCTCTCACACTGTAATGGTTAATTATGTCACTGTATGTGCTGCAGCTTTATTCACATTGTATTCAAACAATCCTGCCCAGAGTCCAGGCAGCAATACAGCACATTGTCTGTCTGGGGAAAAATGAAGTCCTGCTTTGAGGGTTTTTTTTTTGTTTGTTTGTTTGCTTTTTTAACAATACAGAGAAAAGAAAAATTATGATCAGCCAATAACTTTGTTAAAATCAAGAACCCTGACAGCACATGGTGAACATCCAGGTCTAACCTGCCTCCTGTAGCTTTGTGGCTTTATTGGTAATTCCCTGCTGATGAGCTCCATCCCAGGGAAGCCTCCTCCACCCCGGGGCTGGGGGTCCTGGAGGGCATCACCCCTTTGGCTGCCTTTTCCAGTGCAGAATCCATTCTGCTGACCAAATCCCTGCTTTGTCCTTGCTGGCAAAACCCCTGATGGATTTGCTGCCTCCAGTTCTTCCTCAAATGTGAATGAGAGCCCAGGAAAACGTGCTGAACTCGCTATAATTTAAATATCACTGTAACTTTGCATGAAGGAGCACACGTGAGCTGCAGTCCCTGAGAGACGAATAACCAGTGTGCTCTGGCTGCCAGTTGGGGTTCTGTTGGGAGGCAGGTGTTTACCAGCCTGGATCTCACTGGAACTTGCCTACATTGGGCTGCACCGTGTTCTGGTTGGAGAAATCAGAACTCACACATCTCCGTGGGATTCTGTGATTTCTGTGACTCAAACGGAGCTCAGCAGGCCCGAGCACAGGGCTCCATTGATTCCCAACAAGGCACCCAACAACACCTCCTCCGCATCTCAGCTCGCACTTTATTTTGGGTTGTTCTATTTAGGGCACTTGTGTTTTGCTGTCCTGGGGACGCCTCTGCAAAGATGCAGCACGTTTTTATCCAGAGCACTGGCAGCGGGCGACCCCAGCGCGTGTGCGAAGCCCCTGCACGGAATGAGCTCTCCCTGAAGAAACTGCCCTGCAATTCCAAGCTCCAGGTGCTGTGCTGGTGGTCCGTGAGCCGCCCCTGGCCCCGCTGCCAGGGCTGGCAGCTCATGTAGCTGGAGTTACCACATGGCATGTGACCCTTCTCGCTGTACCCAAAGAGGTGTCCCATTGCTGGACACCTTGATGGAGCTGCATCCTTGTTCTTGGCTCTGCCACTCTTTTGCTGTGTGTTTTGGCTGAATCACTCAGTCTGGCTGTGCTTTCCAGAGCCCACAGCATCTTTCCCTGTGTCCCTCTCTCCTCTAGCCCTGGCTCTGTCCCTGCTTTGGTCCCAGCCTTGCCAAGCTGGCTTTCTCCAGCACACTGGCTTGCTGCCCTCCAATCTTCCTCACTGTCTGCTGTGTCCTTAGCCGTGGATTTGACACGGGAGCCAGTTTGCCCTTCCCCAGCTCCCAAAGGAGGCGCGTCCCGGGAAGTGCAGCCCACCCAGTGCTGGGAGCCTCGTTTTCCAGGTGTGGGGTGCAGGGGAGGTGGGAGCTGCATGGAAGGCAGGATGCACAGAGGGGCAGGAGCGAAGCTGGTTCCCACCCCTGCCCCGGTGGTGAAGTGGAGCCACCACCAGCCTGAGGGACCGGGGTCAGACGGATGGAAAGGAGAGGACCGGAGGAAAAGAGGGGGGAATAAATGGAAAGGGTGAAAAAGGAGGGAGGAAAAGGGAAAGGATGCATAAAGGGAAATGGGGGGGGGGGGGAAGAGAGGAAGGAGAGGTGGATAGAGAAAGAAGGAGGGAGGGAAGGGGGAGGGAAGAAGGGGAGGATGGAGAAAGGGAAGGAGGGATGAAGGGAGGGAGGGAACGGGGGCAGGCGGGAGGGAGAGGTGGGCTGGCCCCGCCGGCGCCATGTGATGCCCTCTCCTCCCCGGGCTCTCCCGGCGCGGCGCGGAGCGAGCGGAGCATCCCCGGGGCCGCCGGGCGCGTCCCGCGGGGCCGGTGAGTGCCGGGCGGGGATGGGGAGGGCAAGGCCGGGGCTCCTTCTCGTGTCCCGGCTAGGCTGCCCCTGGAACGGGGAGAAATAGTCCTGGGGTCAGCTTCGGGGGGGGGGGGGGGTGTTCCGAATTGGATGTAAAGCCGTGAAAGTTTAAAGCCGAGGGAAGGGGGATCTGGGAGGCTCCGCCCGGGTGCGGAGCCGCAGGGCTCGGGGCAGGTGTTGCCTGTGTTGTCCGTATTCCCCTTGGAGTGGGAACCGGCCGGGAGGGGCGGCGGGGGCACCGCCCCGGGCAGCATCCGCAGCGGGTACCGAGAGCGCTGCGAGCCCCGGCGAGGAGGGACAGACAGACCCGGGCACCGGCACCGCTCGGCCGGAGGGGGGTTTGGCTTCGCCAGATTCCCGATGAGCACGACGAAGCCGGAAAATCCTGGCTCTTTATCCCCGGGCTCTTCATCCCTGGGTTTTTCCCCATCAGGCTGCTCAAACAGGGGCCATCTCCCGGGCACTGTGAGCATCCCCCTCCTCGGCGGAGAGTTTGGAACGTTCAGCTGAGGAACGCGTGTGTATTTTTCACAGGGAATGTAAAATCTGCTGGAAGTCAGCCTGTGAATGTTTTTTCCAGTGTAGCAAACCCCTTGGAGAGGGGAGTGTGAATTTGAGCGAGGCTGTCTGAGAAAAACCTGACCTGGTTGTTAAGTGAAGTAAAGTAGAGGGATTAAAAATAAATAAATAAATGAAAGCTGGATCATGTGTTACCATACGGACAGGGAATGGGGACATGGAGCCTGTCCTCACTTCTGCATGTGCCACTTATTCATACCCTGTGGAAGGTGGTGAGATGTGAAATGTGGTGTCTCAGCCACGGCGGCGGCGAGAAGGGAGGGTCTGACACGTCCTTTGGATGTTGATTAATTGCTTGGCGTTTCCTAAAACTTCCTCAGCCCCTGACGCACGATGATGGCTTTTTGCAGCTTTTAGGGGTGGGTCTCCCAGGCAGAAGCAGCAGGAGGCTCCTGGGGGTGTCCAGGGAGTGGGTCTGACCTGCGGCACCGCTGTCCCCACCGTGTCACCTTGAATCCCCCAAACCCCTGTGGGGGAGAGGAGGCCTCGTCAGAGCTTTCAGGTGCCTAAAAGGTGCAGGTGAGCCTGCAGAAAGGGCAGCAAGGGTGCTGCATTCACTGAAGGCAGCATTTCTTCAGCAAGAACCCTGCAAAGGAGTGAAACAGCTAAAGGGGAGCGTTCCTGCTGAGTTTCGTGCAGCAGCAGGTGCTGGTGGCACCACCCCGCCTGGCAGCTCGGCTGGAGGACCATCCCCCTGTTTCCATCACTTGCTGCCCTTTGGTTTCACAAGTGCCTTGTGTTTGTCCCCCCTTCAGGGGTTCATCTGCTGGGTTTTAGGGGCACCATTTCGGTCTGTCACTCTAAAAAGCCAAAGGGCAGGAGACTGGCTCCCAGCAGCCCTTCCCTCTGCCATCACACCTTCCCCTCAGGCTGCCCCACGTGGCATCCAGGGCACAGAAACGCTTCTGTGTGTGGCTTTCTCTGATCCCTTGCTGTATCTTGGAGCTGTTGAATATATTCATTGAGCTGAATGAATTCCCACCTGGCAGCATCCACACCACAGCATTTGCAGCTTCAGCTTTATTTATGGAGAGGGGAGGGAAGATAAAATACAAAAGGGGAAATAATGCACAAGCCTGCAGAGACTTCAATGGTATCAGTGAGCCAGGAGCTGCACGAGGCTGGAGTGAACACTGGGAGCTTTTTCTAAGTCAGCTGGGAAGATTTAAACCCCTGGCTTGAAGGTGGCATTTTTAAAATAACTAGATGATGGAGCCTATGTCAAAAGTTATCTGGGAGTCTAAATCTCCCTGAAATTAAAGGGATTTTTTTTTTTCTGGGTGTGTTGTAGAAAAGATGGTTTGGAGCCAGTCCCACTGATACTGTTGTAGAGTTTCTGACATTTATAGTAAAATATTTACTGGGAAAATGGAATTTGTCAAAGGACAACACATATACCATCATTAGGTTCAGAAAATGGGCTTTACAGATGAATGGAGTTTGTGTTTGGTCCCTGTGGAAGACAGGACTTGCAGCTTTTCCTTTATTATGAGGGAGGTGTCATTACTCTTCAGTGAAAATCCTCATTAGAGTGGTACTCAGGGCTGCACTGAGGGGGCTTATTGGAGCAGCACAGCAGACAACATCCCCTGACCCAGGACAGCGTGGGGATAATTCATTTTCCTACTTGGTGCCCATCCAGTGCTGCTTGGTGACATCCCATCCACAGGGAGCATCCTCAGGACTGTTGGGACCGGACCTGGCTCACCCTCCAAGCCCTACAGGTGTCTGCAGCAGCTCTGGCTGGGAGTTTCAGGTTGTATGTAGGTGGCAGGAGAGGTGCTGCTGGGTGTGTGCCACAGGAGCCAGAACCTGGTGGTACAAAGGGACAGTGGGAGAGGAGTGTGGGTGAACACCAGGTACACACAGGGCAGGTTTCACCTGGTGAGAGGTGCTGGCCTGGGGGAAGGATGGAGAAGAGTGAGACCCAGTCCATGCCCTGCCTGTTCCTGCAGACTTTCCCGGGATGTGGCTGCACTTGCCCACGGCCTCCTGAGCGGGTTGTGATGCCTGTGCCTCTTCTCAGGCTGCTCCATGTCCTGAGTGGTTTTCCCTACCCTGTCTGCCGGGACATTTACCCCTAAATCCCGGAATGGTAACAAATCCTGCTAAAATCTGGGTGGTAGAGGGTTCAGTACCTTCAGTGGTGTATAAATACTTGCTGTGTACATGAATATTCCTGACCCAACAAGCTGCACAAAGCAAAGACCTTTCCTACATGAAGATGGGACCGAACTTCAGTGGCTGCTCCGTGTCAGACCTGGAGAGTTGTGCATGAAGAAAGGCATCACTGAGAGCTTCCAGGGACCTGTGTCCCAAACTGGATGGAACAGCTGCTGTGTTTGGTGACCGGGTTTAATGGCAGCCACGAGTGGCACGTGGGTTCTGAAGTTGTTTGCCTGAGGTGTGGATGACACAGCCCTTCTCCTGTTTCTTTACACCACATTTCAGTGCTCAGAGGCTCTGTGGTGAAGCTGGTTTCCAAGCAAGGAAGGGGAATGCAGTCTCCTGGCTAACAAGGCACTGCCCCGTGCTATCAATCATCTTTAATCACACTGAGGGGACACAGGTCTAAGCAGCCCTGGCCAGCCTGGCCAACGTGCCACTTGTCTGCAGCCCTCAGCATTCAGAGAGCCCAGCTTTGCTTCAGGGATTTCTCACTTTCTCTCATTCATCACACTGAAAATGTTCATAAACCCCCTCCAGCTGCCAGTGCTGGAGAGAAGAGCGGAAGGAAGGGAAGAGCTGCTGCCGCTGCTGCCTCCCCTCCCCGGCTCAGGTACCCCGGACACGGGGGATTGGAAGAGTTTTAATTAGCTCTTGCTGCTATTTTTATCTCCCAGCTTGCTTAATTTAGCTCAAGCTGTCATGCACCGATCGTTAAGGGGGAAAGAAGGAACCGGGGGTGTTGGCCCCTCTGCTGAGCAGCCTCAGCTCCTGCACCTGGGCTGTACCTGGGGCTTTTCTTAGACCTGCAGCAGCACTAGAAGTTTATAGCCTGGAGACACTTCATGTGCTGGTGTTGGCAATACACGACTCCTGCAAGGCTTACACTGAATGAGTGTGTTCTGCTCAGACCCACTTCACTTTAAAACAGCATCAATATCTTACAGAAGAGGTGCCCGAGGTCTTCAATCATGCCGTTACCTGCCTTGCTGCTGGAAGGACACAGAGACCTTGAAAAGCTGCCACGTTCAGGGAAGGGGCTTATTCTCCCCTTCTCAATCTACAAGGCTATTGTAGGACTTTGTGCCATCATAAGTGACATTTGGAAGTGAACAAGAACCAACTGTTAAAGCTCGAACATCCCACCGGAGCAGCCCGAGCTTGGTGCTGGTGTGAGGGGGATGTCCACAGCTGAGCCAGCTGCTGCCCCTTATCCCTGCCCCTGGGTGTGCTCAGGCTGCACCAGCCAGGGAAGCGCTGCCCTGCAGCCAGATGACGGTCACTGGATCGTTGGGTTACTGGAGTTCATGTATTTAGGAGCTAAAGCAGAGCCATAATGTACCACAGGCAGAGGTTAATGGGCAGGCCCCGCTCCCACAGCAGAGAGGTTCCTGCAGCACAGCCCCCAGCTGCTTTGCTTTGCAGCACTAGATATTTCCCCCTTTTATTCTGCTTTTGTAGCTCTTTGCAGGGTATTGAAACCAGCAGTTTGACTGGGGTCCCTGACTGTGAGCACTCTGACACACTGCGAGTAGGAGAATACTGTGCCAGATTTGAGAGGGAGAGGGAGGACATTGGGAAGGGCTCTGCAAAGGACAGGGCTCAGCTATTGTTAGGGATGGAAACCTTGAGCAGATATATATATATATAGTTCAGACCTGGAGAGCTGGGCCTGGGTGCAATATTGCAAGCTCAGGGTTTTAGCTCCTATTTCCCTCTGGAGAAATGTACTTTGTGTAACGTTTTTCTGCCAAACCCCAGGGTAGGAGCTGCAGTGGATGCAGAGACCTGCCTGCCACCTGCCTGTCCCTGTGTCCCAGCATCCTGCAGCCCTCGTGGGAGTCAGAGGTGAAGAGCTGAGGCTGTGCCCCTTCTTGAGGTCCAGGATTTCTCCTCTGCTTGTTTCCAAAGCCACCCCACTCCCAGCTCCTCCCAGACCATCCAGCAGCAGAAACCTCCATCAAGGACCCTCCTTGCTGTGACGCTTCCTTGGAGTCAATCTGCCAGAACAGAACTGAACTTCCCACCTTCAGCCTCATCCCAGGTTTTCCACTTGCCAAAGTACTGCTTCAGCTGGGGTTAAAAGAGGTAAGAGCCTAAAACACCAAGGAGAAAGGAGACGTGGGTGGGCTGGGCTGTGTAAGAGGTTTGGGAAGGGGGATATTTGTGGATCCAGAAAGGCCATGTGAATGAGACCAGCTGTACAAACACGGACAGTGCCAGCAGCCTGTGAGGCAGGACCATCAGGGCTGTTGGGTCGATGATTTTATCTGTTGAAAGTTTCTGGCATCACCCAAAGCCATTAGTGTGAAAGAGCTGGAGCAGAGCCACGAGTGCAGCAGCGTGGCAGAGGTGGCCTGTTCAGGAAAAGGGTCTGGTTTGAGGGCTGGGCTGGGAAGTAAATCTCTCTTGCTGTTCCTTTGACCTTGGGAATATCATTTGATGTAAGTTTAAGAGGAAAACTCCCGAGTAATCTCACTGATAAAATCAGTCAGTGGTGAGCACTGCAGTGTGTGGGGTCGCACACCGTTCCTTCCATTGCTTCTCAGGCGTTCCCTGTGTGTGATGACAGGCACAAAATTAATAGGCTTATGATTGCTGTGGCTCAATCTACATTTAAATAACTCATCACCAGGCTTCTTTTTATTCATCTGTTTACTTTCAAGCCCTCTCTGGAGAGCCCAGAGTGCCCATCGATCCCGCGGGTAATGGCAGTGCCGCATGCGGAGCCGTCGCTGGAGCTGCTGCTCACGGCTCAGAGGAGGCTTTCAAGCCCACTATTGATCCTTCTGAAGTTTATGGCTGCTGGTAGTCACAGTCACCAGCCCTTGTTCAAACTGCCACGAGGTGGGCTGCCTCATTTCTTAGCATGAGGCTAAACCTCCTCCACACGGGAAAGATTTATTTCTGCACTTAATTTTTCCAATACATAATTTCTCTCTCTGAGATCGAGCTGACGGTTTTATAGGACACTAATGCAGGTCTGTGAAAGCTGCCTTGTGTACTTCTGTTTTCCCCTGTGCCAGTGGAGGTGGTGGGTGCCAGCAGCTCAGGACAGGGCTCCTGGGAACCCTGTGGACCAGCTCCAACCCACATCCCCTTTGGCCATTTGCCTCTCAGTGTGCCAGTGCAGGAGACACTGCTTTTCCCTGCAGCCATCCCTGCTTTCCTTCAGCTGTTACCTGGAACCAGAGCAGTCCTGTGCTTCCCTCCTGCCCGCAGTACACCTTTTCCAAGCTTCAGGTGGGACCGTCACTTCCCAAGCTGTAATTCCCAAACCAAAACTGTCTTTCCCAGTCACGCAGTTTTCCAGGTCTGACTTGTGGAGCTGTTTCTCCTGCATCCCCAAATGAAGCACTGCCCTCACCATCTCCTCCTCTTCCTCTCCTCAGCTGTATTTAAAGCCAACTCACCACGTGCTCCTCGCACCGGTCCAACACTCTGCCAACCAACAGAGCATCAGCTCAGCTGGCCTTGGGCTGCACATGCTTTTGGGACCAAAGCATTTGCACCCTTTGGGTGCTCCATGAGCTCAGTGGGATCATTCTATCCCACCTAATGACCATGGGTTGAGTTGTGGAAGCTGTGCTGTCTGAAGGAGGATGACAATGCAGTGGTGGCCTCAGCACGGTCCTGCCTGAGCACTGGCAACTCTGAAAAGTTCTGTTCGGAAAGAGCCACTCTCCTTGACCTATTTTCTTTTTTGCCCACATCCATGGCCTGCGTCGTGTCCTGAGGAAGGGATCACACTGCTTGAAGGCCCTTTATTTTTAGCCAGCCCAATTTTCTTGTTGCAGCTTAGTGGGAGCTGGTCCTTTCAGTTCAGCTCCATCACAGCTCACGCTCTCCTGCATTTGATGGCTCTTACCCAGGCCCCTGATGTTCTCTGTGCATCCACTGCTCACTCAGTGGGTATCCTACTTCACTTTCACAGGCTTAATTCCTTCTCTTTTACGTTCTGCTCAGCCTCTCCCACTACTCCAGGTCCATGGTTTAACCTCTGATTTCCCTCAGCCCCGGTTTGCAGCAGGTTGCCAGGCTTGCCCTGGATCCCAGCACCCTCCACAAACAAAACCTTCCCTCCCGTCTGCTCCAATAACCTCGGCAGTGCCTCCCCTCCTCACAAATGTCAGGAAATTGGAAATGATGCTCTAGCCACATAAAAATCAATAACTGCCTCCTTGGCCTGGCTTGACCTTGCACTTTCTGCCTTTACCCAGGGCAGGAGAGAGCTGCTGTTTTCCACTGAACTCGCAGCAGTGATTCATTGACACGCCCCATCCTGTCCAGGCAGTTGACCAGTGATATATTTATTTTTCCCAGCCCATCCACATAGCCCAGAGCTCTGGCTTGTGCTCAGTGTGAGCTCACGGAGGGGTGGGCTCAGAAAGCCACCCAGGATATTTTCTTTCTGTGACTGTGGAGAAATTGGTGAGGACTTACTCCTAGATCTGGGTGAACTGTGTTAGGAGCAATGCCAATATTCATTTCATTTCCCAAAGGGCTCAGTCCCAGCAAGGGCCATGTGTAGTTTCCATCAGAAGCTGTGGCTCCAAGACAAGAAGAAATTCATTACAAGGCCTGCAGATTACATTGCAGACTGCCTTTATTGTTCCCTGGACTACTACCAGAGGGCACAGCGTGATCGAAGGAGCAGGAACAATTCTAAAGTCCCATTTCTTGGAAATCTTTGGGGCTTCATTCATTTAATTTAAAATACAGCTACTGCTGGAAATCAAACAGCATCACCTTTCCAGCCGTAGGAAGCATAACACAATTGATAAAGGTCACTGGGAACTAAATCCTTGCTGAAAATCAAGCCAGTTCCTGTTTGTGTCCTTGAAAAATCTTTCTCCTGGGAGTCCTGCTGATTCTCCAGGTGCTGGACATGGGGGGAGGTTTGTTCTGAGCAGATGCTCTGCACCATCCCTGCCCCCTGTCCCCCATCACATCGGGCTGGATCCTCTGTGCCAGCGAGGCAGGAACAGGGCTCAGTCCCTGATGGCTCCCTGATTACATGGAAATTGGAGTGTGAGGGAGGAAAGGAATGAGGCAATTGAGAGGCGCGACTGACGGCCGGCCCCTCTCCCTGCTGCTCACGTCACCCCCAGCACCAGTAAACGATACCAAATGGGTTTATTTTCCAGTGCCTGATGCTGATGGACAACAAATCACAGGAAATACTCAGCTATTTCCCCCTGAGTGGCTTTATCTGGACCCTCACATACTCCCTACTCTGATTTTTGGCTCGTTATTAACGAGAAATGTGCAGGGAAGATGGTTGTTGATGATACATGAGCCAAGAATAGATTCCAGTTCCTTTTACCATTTTGGCACCAAAATGCCAAGAGGGATGAGACACCCTGTAGTAAATGCTGTTCATTTTGAGGCAGCAGCTAGAAAATATGGCTCTGGCTGGGTTAGGGAGATGAATGGATGAGCCAGAGGATCTGAGTTCTGGATGGTTGATTGAGGGACCAAATGGGAATCTACAGAGATGGGAAGTGCCATCTTCCCTGGGAAATGGCAGGTGTAGAGCTGATGTGCTTCTCTGCCCCACAGACACCATTTTCCTCTTTAGCTGCTGCCTCCTAATTCTTCAGAGAAAAGAAAGCCTGAGCATCTCCTCTGTACTTTGCTCCTCACTCCCCTAGCAGGAGGGTGTTCCTCCTGGGAACACATCCTGCTGTTCTTGAGCTGAGGGAAACCTTAAAGAAGAACATTAAAAATGAGGCTGGTTAGCAAAGCCAAAGGTGGAGGGAAAGCTTGCAGGAGTGTGAGCTGGGCTGTCTGGAGACAGCAATCCCCTTCCTGTAGGTTGGAACCTTCTGGGGAGAGGCACAGTGTGAACGTAGGAAGAGCCAAATCCATAATTTCATATGGAAGAGAATTGTCAGAGCTGTTGCAGCGCTTGAGGGTGCAAGTACATCTGCTTCCTACCGAGATGTACTTGTCTGCTTTGGATTTGGGGTCAGATGCAATAATTAGTCTTTCTCTCCCTTTCTCTCTTTCACTCGAGAATTTGATACTCTTCCAGCAGCATTCCCTGCTTTTCTCTCTTACTGCTGCCCAGAGCAGTGAGCTGGAGGGGCAGACAGGCCTTGGATATTCCATGTGCTCAGTAAATGCCATTCCTTGGGCTCCACAGTAACTAAAAGTTTCCTTTGTGTTGATCTTGTATGAAATTTGCTGCAAGCCCTGCCCAGGACGGGGTGTTGGGGATCTTGGTGCTCTGGATTTGTGAGACAGAGGTGCTGGGGAAGGGCCCTGCAAGAGCATAAGATATGGAATATTGGATGTTCCCTGAGAGCGCCCAAGCAGCAAGAATCCACTCCCAGCATCGTCTGCTTGTATTAACCACGAGGGAACCATGGCAGAACATTATCCTGGAAGGCTTTGGGTCTAAAAGTACAAGCTGTGAGGACTTTTGGCATGTCTGAGAGTCACTGTAAGCCAGTATTAATATGTTTACATCAGAGGCACTAGAAAAAACCACCCTCCTCCACTCTGCTCACCTGGCCATGTCGGAACAGCGAGCTGTCATCTCCCGGTCCAGGCAGGATTTGTGTCTCCTGATTTAATCACTAAACCCACCACTTTCACCACGGTGATAACAGCAACAGGACTTCTCTCCAAAGAGCCCATTCACCCACGTGCACCGTGATGGCAAACACGGGCTGGATGGAGCCGCTCCTGAGGAGAGCAGTTTTAAAGGGAGTCCAGGGAAGATGCTTCCTGCTGCTAAATCTGGTCGCTTTTGTTGTCTAGCTGGATTTATATGTTTTTTCCGTATTGTTTGCTGTGCTGAAAAGCAGCAAAGTGTGCCTTGGAAAATATACATGACACGGCACTTATGTGTGATTCATCCTGCCTTTCTAAAAGCAGTCAATAGCACTATCTGCCTCCTTCCCACCCCCCAGAAGACCATCTCTTGCGTGTATCTTTTTCCTTCTTGCTCTTATCCCTTTAGTCTTTTGTTGCTGTGGCTTTTTCCTCCCCCAAATTAATTGCACTTTTCCCTCCGCTGCACCAAGGACTCTGATTTCTGGTGGTATTTTATCAGTCTGCAGGGCACCATGAGAACCACTGAATTCCCCAACTTAGCAAGAATGCAATAAAATAAAATTAAAAAAAAAAAAAGATTCAGTACATAAGCAACATGGGGAGGAGGGAAGTTTTTCCTTTAATGTTCGCCCAGGGCCTGGTGGCAGCTTTCTGCTTCCTTTCCCTGCCTCTCCACAAAGCACAAGCTGGGTTTGGACCCAGCTCTGATCCAGCAAGAAAAATAAACAGCGAAGAAAGGCAAGTTATTGTGTCATGGCGCTGCTTCAAGGGGTTTGCTGATGTCATTCAGCGTAGCATGGTCTTTGCAGAATCAGCATCTTGATTCCCTGAGGGATAAATGTACCCTGGGAGAGGAAAAGCGGCATTACTGGGGGAGTGTGATGGTGGTGGGAGCTGCTCAGGAGGGGAGGCTGGTCCAGCAGCTGTAAGCACCTTTGCTGATCCATCATCTCAGTGCCCATGATCCTCAGCAGGCTCCTGTGCCCAGGAGATAACAGCTCGTGCTGCCTCCCCTCGCGGGAGCATTTCATAAGGGTAGATAAGATGCTGTGGTTCAGCTACATCCTTGGGGAGACGAGTGCCAGGATGGGCTGGAGAAGCAGGAATTCACCTGCAGAAAACCAAACAGGAGCCAAGGAGCTGCTCCCATCCAGCCCACCCCAAGCCTGTCCCACCCCGGTGCTCAGCACCCCCCGAGCCCCGGCCCGGCGCGGGGCACCGGTCGGGTGGGATTTGGTTCAGGCTCTCCCGTCTGTCAGTGATTGTTTTAATGGCTTGTTTTCAGCTCAGCCTGCACAAGGCAATCCAGGGCAAAGCTTTGGCACGTCCTTTCCCCGGATCGTGCCGACGGATTCGCCCCCTCTGCCCGCCCCGGCCCCCGATGCTGTTGGGCATGAGCGCCTGCAGCAGGAGGGCGCTGACCCTGCTCAGCAGCGTGTTCGCCGTCTGCGGCCTCGGCCTGCTGGGCATCTCTGTCAGCACGGACTACTGGCTCTACCTGGAGGAGGGCATCGTGCAGCCCCAGAACCAGACGGCCGAGATCAAGCTGTCGCTGCACTCGGGGCTCTGGAGGGTCTGCTTTCTGGCAGGTGTGTTCTCACCCCAAAAAAAACCCTCCCCCGCTATTTACATGGTTTATATTTATATGTTTTATAACATGGAAACAGATATATAAATATATATGTCTATTTATATATAAATGGATAAATATCTGCGTATTTATAATGTTTGTTGTCGGTGTCATCCCATGGGAAACAGCCAGGAAACATGGGATTTTTAGAAGCTCCGTCCATCTTCGCTTCCAAACTCAGGCCCGTGCCCAACTTTCAACAGTCTGGTGGATAAATGTGCCTTTCCACACAGGTTTTGGGTGGGTTTGATGCTGCCATGCCGGGCCCACCTGTCCCAGTGCTGTGGCCTTGGGCAGCAGCTCAAAACTTTCCATTTGGCCCCTGCAGAATTTAGATTCAGGTCAGCTGGACCGTTCCCTCCGTCCCTGCCAGGTGTGATGGAGCGACTTGGCTGCAGGAGCAGAGCTGAATGAAACCTGAGGGAATGGGAATCTCAAAGTGACCAGCCCGAAATGTCACAAAGTTTCAACTGCTGCTTTGAAAAAGTCGGGGGGGGGGGGGGGGGTGAGTGGCTCTGATACCACCCCTGCGTACAAGGAAATGGTGTTTAAGAGGTGTCTTTCTTCCACCCCAACCACAGACAAAGAGTTTGGGTTTTTGGGGGGAAGGAGAGCAGCTTTAAATTGAATTTCCATGCATGCATAAAACCAGGCAAGCACAACGCAGGCGTGACTGGGTCTGTGTCTGCTGCAGGTGAAGAGCGTGGCCGGTGCTTCACCATCGAGTACGTCATGCCCATGAACATCCAGCTGACGTCTGAGTCCACAGTCAACGTCCTGAGTAAGAGGTTCTGGGGGGGGGTCTCACCTTGCAAAGCACCAAGGGGTCACTTGTGACTCCCCCAAGAAATCCCCTTTGTGCCTTTTTGCCAAAGAAACTCCGAGTTGTAGATGCAACTACGTTTTTTGACTCTGTGGATCACCCAATGTGCTCCTAAGCTTTTGGGGACATCCCTTTCTAATGGCAGGGTGCTCACAGAGGCTCTAAGCTGTATAATTTCCTCTCACTGGCTATTCAGCACTAATGTTTATCGAAGTGTTTGGCTTTTTAGTCTCCTCTCCATAATTTGCAGCTGTATTTATTCCCTAGCAGTCAATTTTACACATGATATAGTGGGATGAATTAAGGATGGAGTGTCACAGCTCTCACGATGAATTCTGCAGATTTAATAAATAGGAGTGTTCTGCAAACACTTATGGGGTGAAGCTAGAGAAAAATGCGGGTTCTGATGGTTTTTTCCCATGCAACACTTCACAGAGAAACCCTCAGAAACGCAAACATTGGCAGCGTCACCACCACGGTGGGCAGGCCCTGGCACAGGTTGCCCAGAGAAGCTGTGGCTGCCCCATCCCTGGGAGTGTTCCAGGCCAGGCTGGATGGGGCTTGGAGCAGCCTGGAATAGTGGAAGGTGTCCTGACCTTGGCAGGGAATGTAAGATCCCTTCCAACCCAAATCACTCTGTGATTCCATAATTCTGTGTTTTACTCGGTGCAGTAGCGAAGAGGGAAACCCCAGACACAACATGGCCAGAGCAGCAGGGCTGGAGCCATCTCACCCAGCCCATTTCTCACACCGTATGGGGAGGATTAACCTGTTCTCACTTCCCCCTGCTCCTCTCCTGACAGAGATGATCCGCTCTGCCACCCCCTTCCCTCTGGTCAGCCTCTTCTTCATGTTCATCGGCTTCATCCTGAGCAACATCGGCCACATTCGGCCCCACAGGACCATCCTCGCCTTCGTCTCGGGGATTTTCTTCATCCTGTCAGGTGAGTTTTGCTACCAGGTTTTCTCCTGGCAACCCCTGAGCACAGAGCACGTTTGCTTTTGCTCTCCTGACCCACTGTGGTGGCTCCTTGATGGAGTCATCACCCACAGGGGCTCCCAGCTCAGCCCTGCAGCCTGAGCTGCTTTTGTGGGATGGAAAACCATCCGGTGCAAAACTCGTTTGTGGAAATGGGGGGAAAAGCCCCCACCACATGCAGGAGCAGGTGCTGGGGGAGAGGATGCTTCTCCTGGCACATCAGTCGCAGGAGAGATCAGAAACTTCAAACTGCTCAGTTGGGATGTTTCTACAGGAGAAAAGGGAATGTTTTATTCATGGTGCTGTGCAGAGTGTTAAACAAATAGCTGTGACAGCTGAGCTTTGAAGTCAGCTCCTACCAGAGCCAGTTGCCTCCTCCCCAGTGCACACAGACTCGGCTGAGCAGGTAATGCTTTGACTGAAACGAGAGGAGTGCCCTGGGTTAGCACAGCAGGAGGGAGGGCAGCCCCTTTCCCCAGGTATTCCAAGCACAGTTTTTTAGTTTCCCCCACAAGTCAGGTCTTAAGGAAGGTGCTCCTTCAGCACTTCATCCCTGACGTGTTTCCCCACTGTCCTTCTCCAGGTCTGTCGCTGGTGGTGGGGCTGGTCCTCTACATCTCCAGCATTAACGACGAGATGCTCAACAGGACCAAGGACTCAGAAACGTTCTTCAACTACAAATACGGGTGGTCGTTTGCCTTCTCTGCCATCTCCTTCCTTCTCACAGAGGTACCCAGCAGCTCTCACACCCCTGTGTCCCACCTTCAGGGGTGGGCACATCGAGGCTGTTGAAGAAAGAGAATTTGGGTGGGGTTTAAGGCAGGGCTGTGAGGGCAGAGGGGTAAAATACAGCGTGAAGGGAGAGAGGGTGGGGACAGACCCAAGCCTGGCACGCTGATGGGGCATTTGATGACGATTTGATGCCAAGCAGGAAATGCAGAGGAGGAGGAGATGTCGTTGTGCTGCATTATTTAGTGCATGGATCCCAGGCAGAGGGCAGTGAAGTGACAGCCCTCAGGTGCCTTTGTGCATCAGCAGCAGAGCAAAAAAAAAACCAGCGATGTATATTTTCCTCCGTTTCGGTGGCGGTGCAGGAGGCAGGGTGGGCGTCAGGCCGTGTCTCTCTCCCGCAGAGCGCCGGGGTGATGTCCGTGTACCTGTTCATGAAGCGCTACACGGCCGAGGACATCTACCGACCCCACCCCGGCTTCTACCGGCCCCGCCTGAGCAACTGCTCCGACTACTCGGGGCAGTTCCTGCACCCGGACGCGTGGGCGCGGGGCCGGAGCCCCTCGGACATCTCCAGCGAGGCGTCCCTGCAGATGAACAGTAACTACCCAGCCCTGCTCAAGTGCCCCGACTACGACCAGATGTCCTCGTCCCCGTGCTGAGCCCCGACGTCCCCGTCCCGCTCCCGCCCGGCGCCCGATGGTCGCTGCGCCCCGACTCCCGTCTGTCGTTTTTTTTCAGGCCACTCTTTGAGGCCACTTCTCTATTTATAGGAGGGTAAATATAACCAGGGAGATGGGTTATATAACCAGTAGTGTAACCTAGAGAATTGGGATGTTTTCCTTTCTTTGGTTTTTTTTGGTTGGTTGGTTGGTTTTTTTGGGTTGTTTTGTTCCTCCCCATGTAACTAAAGATCTCTCCAAAGTCCTCTTCTCTCAGCTCGTCCCGCTGAGCAAACAGCAGTTCTGCCTGGGGGGATAAATCCAGGGCTGGACTCGAGAGCAGGAGAAAGAAAATAGAGTAGAACTAAGAAAATAAAAGTGTATTTTTTTGGTGTAGGTAAGTAGGCTGCAAAAGTTTGTGCATTTGACTGCATCATTTAATTGTATATTTACTGGCCTAAGTGCCAGCAGGCATAAAAGATTCGTGTAACTTTCCAAGAAATAACCAGCATTAGAAAAATAGAAATTTTGTCTTGATTGATTGAATATTTACTGATTGATATCTCTCGGTGCTGGATATCACTTCCAACCAGGCTGTAATGGGAAATAGCCATCCTTCTGGACAATACCTCAGCAGGCTTGGACACAAGCAGGTTGTTCCTCTATGGCTACTTGCAAACTGTTGCTTAAATATCCCCTGTTAGGCTGGAGGCACCATGGTGGGGTGGCTCCAGCACCCAAATTTCCTCTGCCATCCCATAGACAGGAGGTCTGAAGAGCAAATGGGAGAATTTCAGTGCGGCGTCGACTGGAAAACAACCTAAACCCTTCCCACGGGAAACATTAGATGCAGGACTTAGAGGGAATTATGGCCAGAAGTTCTTCCAGTGAAAGGCAAGATCCCAAACCAGTGTAAAGTGACGGAGCTGAGACTTATGGCACAAGTCCACTGCAGCAAAGTAGCTGGCTTATATTTCATTTTGGCAAGACAATGGTATTTTAGCTGCTTTTTGTGTGTTTGAAACTTACTCTGAGGTTCTAAGTTTCGAAATTTCGTCTGATGCTTTGGCATTTTGGCCTCAGCCAGCTGCCAGGGGAGAGCATCACCCTGATGGAAAACAGGGCAGGGAAGGAGCGGGCTGTGCTCCCTCGTGCCCTCCTGTACGAGTCCCATCTCGTCGCCGTGCAAGAGGAAGAGCTTTGTCCAAACTTTATTTCTCTTCTTGTTATTTTCAACCTCCCTGAAAATTTCGTTTCTGCAGAACAAAACCGTCCGAGGATTCTTGGTATTGTTCGAGCTTGTTTTGTCTTACTGTGATTAAAAGAAATAGAATATACACACTTTTAATCTCATTTGTAGCACACTGGGGAATGAATGTTGCACCTTGTTATTATTTAATATTAATATCTATTATTTGCTGTTTAATATTTATTATTTATAAACTCCACCAAAGTAGGGGCCAAGTCCTGGTGCAGCACCACTATTTGTATGGATTCCAGTGCCCATTCCACAGGACTCCACTGCAGCTTTATTTCCAGCCAGTTCTTGAACAGGATTATTCCTCTCCAGATTCTTCAGATAAGCAAGTAACATATATTTAGTTTATATCTAATGTCTCTGACTCCTGATTTGCTAAGTTTTAAAACCAGGGTATCATTTTGTAGACACAGTTCTATTTACCCTCAGTTTTTTTATTACCCATAAGCATTTATGTTCTCACTTAAGCACCAGTTTGGAAGTGCTACATGACAAGTTTGCTGCTGGTTCAAGCACTGAAGCACATCCAGCCCCATCATCCAGCAGCAAAGTTTGTTGGTCCTCAGCCAGATAAACCACCAGTTTTCCATCAGGATCTCCTTGTTCAGTGTGAATTTTGCTCCAAGAAAACACTGGAGTTCACAAGCAATGATTTTGCATTTCCTAGAGTCTGATCTAGTTTGCTGGGCTTGACACTGGTGTTTTCTGGTGGCTCAGAGGCAGTTGCCTTTGCATTTTACCCTTGGTGGATCTTATATTCTCAGTCCTTCTTGGAAGGGAGATCTTCAGGATCCTCAAAGTCGCTGATGCTCAGAGGCACAAGGGCTGTCCCACTGTTCCCTCACACTGGGGAGTCATTTCTGGGGTTAATCCTGTGCAGCATCAGGACATGTCCCTGTCCCTGAGTGGAATTTTCTTTGGTACTGATTAAGTACAGAATTATTCATTTTTATAAATGAAAATGATTGCCTACATAACCAGAAAAAAATAAAAAAAAAACTTCATGCCTTCCTCAAGGCCCCAGAAGGTTTATCAGAGTCTAGGGGAGAATTAGAAAAGTAATTATTTTCATTCATTGGAGAGATTGCATTTGTGAGCCTGGGAGTTCACACATTCACCCAGTGAGCACAAATAAGTGCAGGACTGCCAAAAGGAATCTGTCAAAGTGTTTGCTGTTGGTCCAGTAAGTGCTGGGTTTGGGTAGGATAACGTGGTGTTTAGTAAAGCCCAGGCAGCAATGGTTGTGCCTCCAGGTGCTGTTCTGTCCCTCCAAAAGTGTGGCAGCAGCTCTCACTGTGGATGGCTCTGAGCCTTTCCACGTTACCACACCGTCATGGACTGTGGAGAAACCTCTCCAGAGCCTCTGGTGCAGCGGTGTGGGCGAGGCAGTGGGGCGAGCTGGGAGCCCAGTCACACCGGGAAATACATGTTGCTCCCCCTTAGGACACCTACTCATCATTTAATCACCTCTTCTGGTCACTTGGCATGGTTTCACCCCACATTAATCTCTGTTACCCCACATCCTTCCACCCTGAGGGACACTGCTCAGCCCCCTCCCTCCTTCAGTCTCTCTCCTTCCCGTTGCATCCATGGCCTCTCGCCGTGTTCCCTCCGTGCCTGTTGCGCTGATTGCAATAAATGACAAGTGGAGTTTTGAGGATAAGCCACCAATTAAATTCGAGGTTTTGCCCCTAAGACTGAAGTCCTTAAATTCACCCGGTGGGATGAGCCAAGCTGCTCCCAGCCCCGTGGGAAGGTGGCTGCTTGTCTGACACTGCACAGAGAACGGTTTGCACTTGGAAGCAAAAAAAAAAAGCCTTGCTTTGCATGGATGACTAAATGGTGTCAGACTCTTTGTGCATGTGGCTGTGTCTCGGTGTACTGGAGCATTAGAATGAGTTACTGGGATTAAAGGTTAAATAAAGCCTGATCCAGGAGCAGTTCCCTGCTCGCTCAGGACTGCAGTGGGCTGAAGCTTTTTCTGTCCCTGCCACCAGCCTCCCACACACACACATCCACCCTGCAGCCCGGGTGCTCAGTGGAGCTCATGGCATGGGGAGAGATGAATGGGAACTGCAGGAACGGCACATGGGAGGTGAGAGAAGCCCTGGCTCAGGGGACGCTGGTTGGGAAGATGGGGTGCTCTGGGATTTTCTCAGGGAACTCCCAGGAGCCACACTCGCCCTCTGTGGGGTTTTTAAATCAAATCCCCTTTCTGTAAGCCCAGAGAGGCATTTTGTGCTTTGTGTCTCCTCCTCTCTGCCAGCTGTCCTCGTTCACTCTCACATCATGTCGCTCCCATGGTGTGATGGGGCCCTGGTGGGAACAAGCTCCATTTGCCCCTTAGTAGTGTCCTGAAAAGCCTTAATGAATCATGAGCTATGGATGCCCAAGTTCATTAGCGACCAATCACAAGCAGTAATTAAGTAGCCAGGAGTAATAAGGCCGTGCTGGGTCTTGTTCTCCTGCAGCTGCTGCTGGAGCAGCTTGAAGCTCCGGAGCCCATTTTTGCCCTGTGGAAAAAATATGACTTATATCTAAATTTATATACAGGAATGGATGAACTGCCCTTGCAGCTGTGTGGGCAGTGGGCACAAGGAGCCACTGCAAAGGTTCAGGTGAGGCACAAGAGCCCTTGGGCAGTAATGCCCTCTGAGCAGACGTGCAGACCGAGAGCCCTGCTGAGCTGTTCTGGCTGCTGGTGGAGCTTCTGCTGAGGTGAGATGAGGTTTGGGCAGGTGTTTTGGGGCAACCTGGTCCTGCTTCTGCCCGGGAGGATGGCATGGAGCTGTTGCTCAGATGGGCAAGGGGAGAGCAAATCCCTACAGCTGGGGAAGTCCCAGAGGAATCTTGGTGTGGCATCATCTGGACACAGGGTTGAAGACCTGTGCTCTTGGCTTCAAGCAGACAGGAACCAAAGGTATTTTACTAGGGCTGCAGGGTTTATTAGTGTTTCAGCCACATGCCACTGTGGCAGGGTAAGCAGCTGACTCGGGCACGATGTTTCCAGCTCACGGTGCTCTGCTCTCGAGTCCTTGTGTTGCATTATTAATACTATTTGTCAAGGCTGTGTTGTTCGTTTTCCCAAATGTGAGTTGGCCCCATGGGCTATTCAAGGTGTGCTAAGAAATTAAATAGTCTTATTCCTCCCTGCTGATTCCTTGTTAGCTGTGCAGAGCTGGTGTGTCTGTGCTGGGGATGCTGTGGGAACAGGCGGAATATTCACCTGAGTAAATATTCCTCCACTAATGAGAAGTAGCTGAGAGATATTTATTTTCTTCTCCCTTCTTTCCTTATGAGATTTATTTGTTTGCTTCCTAATTTTTTCCCCAAATTTACAGTCAAACCTAACTAGAAAAAACAGCATTTTTCTCATCCAGTTTTGGGGCTCCTGGTGGGGTGTCCTTCACCCCACTGCAGCACCTGTTGTTCCATCAGCTCTTTAACTTTTCTTTCTGCAAACTGGCTGCACCACAGCTGTCCTGGACACACCAAAGGGGTGTCCCCAGCACCCTGGCTGCTCCATGGGTGCCACCTCACATGCCCAGGGTGCTCCACTGACCTTTCCTCCCTGCACGGCAGGGTTGCTATCTACAGTGATTGTGTAGATGTCAAATCCCACCCTGTTCCCATGGATACAGTGGAATGGAGAGAGGGGAGAGCTGCCTCTTCGCTTTATCTTCATGTAGGGTTTTATAGACCTCAGATTTTGGGTTGCAGTGACCTCGGTGGGCAGTGGTTATAACTGGCAGGAAGTGGCTGCAGTGATCACCCCGTGTGTCTTTAATTGCAAGCCAGTTCCCCGACCTTTCTTTTCACACCATCTTTGAACCTCTGGTCAAATCAATCTTTTAGTCAACTTTGTAGAGGAAAGATTCATTTTTTTATTATTATTGTTACAATTTGCAGCACAGGAAAGCACTATTTCAACCAGAAAAATTAGCCCCACTGCACTGTGTTGCCAGATTCTGCCCCAAGGGCTGGATTTGAGGAATACATTGGCTCTAACTGGATGTTTTCAAGTCTTGAGCAGTTTGTACCATGTGTTCTGCAGGCTCTGTCCGGCATATTTTAATCAAACCACTGCAGAACTCCCCAAGCCTCACCCCTCTATTTCCAGTGAAAGGAGAAGTATATCACAGATAGTGATTAATATGCCTTGAAAATGCACAGCACCAGCAGCCAAGGTTATTCCCCAATAACCCATCGTTTTTGTCATGGGCTCTGGATAAATCTTCAGGCTGTGATGAGATGCAGCTGCTTTTAATCTTCAGTGTTAGGGCAGCGTGAATTCATTCTTCTTAGAGGCAGGGCAGGTGTGACAGGGGTGCAGAGAAGATGTTCAGTGGCTTGGGCTCCTTCAGGTTTGCAGCTGCTTCGACTGAGGCTGGTGCAGCTCCATCTGCCCAAAGGGCTGCGACTGCCGGCACGGTGAGTACCGGTGGAACAGCTCATTTTGGAACAAAGTCACTCATCCCGACGAGCACCTCTAAATCTGCACGCAGACAAATCCCCGGGCCTGAGATTCAGCTTTGCTGCTGATCAGCAAAGTGTGCAGGCACGTGCTGGAATCCCTGGGACTCCACACGATCCGTCTCGGAAGCAAAATGAAGCCCAAGAGAAGCTCTGCTGAACAAGGGCTGTCTTTGTTTAATGGCACCTGGGAGGGGGGTTTAGTGACAGGGGAAGTGAGAGGCACGAAAGAGGAGATAGTACAGAGACATGGCCACAAGTTTATTGTTTTCTTATAGTGATAACATCTTTAATGAGGTGTGTGTTCATGGAAACATAACCCTGAGGTTCTTGCATCTGCCTGGCGCCCTGACATGTGCCAGCATCCCGCTGCAACTGCAGGGGGGGAGCTGCCAAGGAAGCTGAGAGGTGTTATTTAATTAATAACAGCTAATTTGAATAAATACCCAAATGTCACTCTGCTGCTCTGGAGGGGAGTGTGGTGATTTCACCTCTGTGGGAAAGGGGACACGATTGGTGTCACACACAGGAGGAAGGAGCAGCAGTGTCTGTCGTGGCAGTGCAGGTCAGATGCTGCTCATTGCTTTAGATTTAATAAGTAAATCTCTGGGATTCAGGTTCAGCATAATTGGGTGCTGTGTAGGCCCTAATGCTGGTTTAATCTGCCTCCAGCTCAGCTCATCAAAGGCTGCTGAAATGAGGGGATAAGAAAAGAATCTGTGGTCCTTGTAGAGGCTGCATAGTGCCCAGCCAACATCTGACTTTGAAATTATATGGCTTTTAAAGCTGTCTTGTTTCAATGTTAAATAAGCTCAAACATCAGAGTGAAAGCTCTTGTTTATCCTTGAAAAGCAAATTGTGCTTTATGTTAGCAGAAATTACAGGGTCTGTTTCTTGACAGAGCATCCCCCAGTTCCTGCTGGGCTTAAGAAGCTTCAGAATGACCCCTGTTTGTCCAGGACAATAGGATTATATATTATTTAGTATTATTGTTCATGATTTAGATAAACAGACGCCTCTCCAGCAGTGCAGAACACGTACATCTGAGATCCCCATCAAATTATTTATTTCCATATAAATTATGTACTGTCAAAACTGCTCTACTGATCTGAAGGTTAAAGGCTTCATCACAGAAATGCAGCAGCTCCCCGTCATCTCGATCAGGATGTGATTATTTACAGAAAAAAAAGCATCCTGGTGGCTGTGGATTTCCTATTGATCTGCTTCAGCAGCTCTGTCTGACGGGGAACAGCTGAAATACATGAAATAAAAACACAAACCTAGAGTCGTTTTATCTTCCCATAAAAAGTAGGTCATATCCCCAACTGAGCTGTATTTTATTCATGTAAATACATTTTTACAATTAAAAATGCAACAAAAACTGTGTTCATGTCAACAGAGCTGAGCCTGGTGAAACTGGGTTAGGGCTGATGCCTGGGCGTCCTCAGGCAAAGCCTTGCTGATGGTGGGGCAGGTCCCTCCTGCCTCTGCCGTGGGATGGGAGCCCAAACCACCTGTTTTGGAGCAAGAAAGTGAAGCAGGAGAGGAGTGAAAGCGCTTCAAGCTCTCCAGATTGAGCTCCATATAGGAATAATTATGGCTGCTATTTTAAGAAGTTGTTTAATAACGTTAAAAGCGGTGACAGGCTGAGATGATAACACTTGCCACCTCCGTGCTCCTGGGGGCTTTTTCTTCCCCACTCCCACCCCTCTCACCCTCCCTCCTCGCCCCCCAGTTAGTTCTGGTATATTTGCATTTTTTCCAAGCCAATTATCGTGCTCCAAAGGCTCTTGAGCAAGCTGGGAATGGCTTTGCACGAGAGGAGAACACCAGGCATTGAAGTAGAGCAGCAAAGCCATTAGCTCCTCTCCTGGTGTGCACCTGGAGTGGGCTCAGCAGCAACATCCACGTTGCCATCTGGTCCTGGAAAATACCTGGGGGCGAATCAGAACTTCTTCTGGGGCTGAGAGGTCACCCCACAGGTGCCACCCCGTGCTGTGACCCGTGGCACGTGTGGGCCTGCAGCCCGTGGGAAAACACACCTCTGTCTCAGTACCCCTATTTCTAAAACAGGAACTGTGTTCTTGATTGGCATATGGGTACTTTGGGACCTTTGTGCGCCCTTAGTATGCACACAGATAATTAATGATGGGTTTTGGGGAGGTTTAATGTCTCGTTTGTGTGCATGGTGATGAGCCCTGAGCATCTCTTTGCTCCCTCCCCAGTGCAGGGCTGTGTGTTGCCCTGCAACAGAAATTAGAGCTGCTTCCAGAAACTGCCCTAAGAGGGACGTCAGGGCTGTCTGAGGGACCTGCAGCACCGAAAAATTAGAGCCTGCAACAAAGGCAGACGGGAAAAATGAGCTAGGAAAGATGGGGCTTTCTGCCATATTTTCCTGTTTTTTCTGGCACTTCATTTGTAGTAAGAGAAAAAAAAAAAGAAAAAAAAAAGGCCTTGGGTCCAGCTGGATGTTGTTTGAGAAAGAAGGTGGGAAGGTGATGCCCTAAAGCTCCCAAAAAGGGGTGTGTGTTGGCTCAGGTCAGCACCTCCTCTGCAGCCACCACTGGGCCATTAATGTTGTAAAGAAACTTTATTTCCTCTCTTTGGCCAGGTCTGGCCGTGTTGCAGCTGAGCCCAACTCAGCTGGGATTTTTTGTTTGGTTGGTTATTTCTTGCTGTGCTGGGGGTAGAATTGTCCTTTCCATGCACGTCACCTTTTTCCAGTTAGGAGGGAACAGCTGTTTTTCTGCCCCATGCTGGAGCTGCACAAGGAAAAAGAGGTTAAGGAAGATTAAAATGCAATTTCAGGTACTGTGAAAATAGATCTGTCAGCCTGGCCTGTTTGCTTGAGGGTCTTTGGGCTTTGTGTGGTTGGGTTTTTGAAGATGTCAGGAAAGATGCTGGAAAATAAATGAGGTTAGATGTAGCTCAGAGTAACAATTAAAACTTGGAATGGTCAGGGCCTGTGTAGGCAAATCAATTAAAAACCTGGCACATAAATTATGTGTGTCTTTGCCTTCCACTGTCCCAGTCACACTGGGGAACCTTCAGAATGAGATGTTTGAAGGTGAGGCCACCAATCCAACAGGTGTTTCCATCAGCCAACCCTACAGCTGTCCTTCCTGGCTGGTCTCTAACCTGTGATAAATTAGGCTTCTCCCTCAGGAGGTTTTCTCCATCACCGGCTCTTCCTGCCTCTTTCATTTAAAGCAATTTCATTCTCCCAGTCCATCCCCCAGGAGTTTGAAGGAGCAGATGCATCCCACTGTCTGCTGATAGTTCTGAAGGCATCTGCACATCCCACCCAGGGGTGATGGCTTTCCATCAGCGGGATAACCCATGGGAAGGACAGAAAGGTAAGAAACCCTTAGGAAGTGCGGTCCCTATTTTATATTTTAACTCCCTCAGTTATGGATTTAAAAATCTTCCCAGTTTGCGACAAAACTGAGACAAAGAATAGCTGTTTAAAACAGAGACACAGGGGCTCCTGCCTGCCCAGCTGGGCTCCGTGGAGGAAACAGGATCTCAGCATGACCCCAGTGCTGCCCTGCCCAGGTTAAGCTGGTTTTCAGCACTGAAAATTCATTACATTTGTGGGTTTTTTTCACTTGCAAAACAACAACAAGAACGATGGTAATTACAATAAACAGGAGTAATTTGAATAATATTGAATACTTTGAATAACGTGAAATAGTAGCCACTGGGGAATCCCCACCCGTTCTTCCTTCATGAAAGACACAAATTCATTGTTAATCCCAGAGACAGAAAAGCTGGAAAACAGAGGATTTAAAATGCGGGTTTATGAACCATTTCCTGTCCTTTTGTTTTTTCCTTTTTTTTATTTTAAACTTAAAAATCTTGCAGAACGAGGGTGTGGAGCAGTTTCCACCCTGAACTGCCCATCCCTGGGATGCTGAAACGCTGAGCTCCAGAGGCACTTTTTAATATTTTATTTTATTTTTTTCCCTTAGGAGAAGACCCTTAGGGGCTGGAGGGGTCTGGAGCTGGGGGGGACACTGGGACTGGGGGGGTCTGGGGGACACAGAGCGGGTCCCTCCCCGCCGCAGCCCCCGCCGCTGGTTTCGCAGCACCCTCTCCTGCTCCTACAGCGGAACAGCAGCCGGGAAGGATGGGAAGGTTTGGGTTTTAATTTCGAAAAGTGAAAGCAGAGCTCAGAGTCTTCACTCGGGTGTAACTCCCATAGGCTGTCGGGGTTTTGACACTGCAAAAATATAAAAAAAACCCCAAAAAACAACAGAACCAACAACAAAAAAAATGAGAAAACAAATACCGGGGTAGGCTTAGATTAAAAAGAGATATATTTTTTTATATAATACATATATACATACATATGTATTAAAAATAATAAGGTTTAAAAGCAAAAAGGTATAATTAATATGGGCAAAGGAGCATAAAGTCACTCAGCTGGTGACTGATGGACCTGGTTTCTGATGGACCTGGGGATGGATTCTGTGATGAGCCCATGAGTGTGTTCTTTGATATCTGGTGGAGTTGCATTCCTGCATCCTCCTCCTCCTCCAGGAAGGGCCATTAGCAGCTTCGACCTCTTTCATCCATCTGTTTGCAGGGACTTTGTGGCGCTCTTGTATTGTTCCAGCTTGGATCCTACATCAAACTGAAACGGCTCAGAAGTTCAGGAGGTGCAGAGAGAGAGACTGACAGATCTCTGTACCGGGACTGACTGGCCATGGAATGTTACGGGCACCGAGCGTTGCAGACTGATCAGGTTTTCTCAGGAAGAAATGGTACAAAAAAATAATAATAAAAAAAAAAGGGGGCAAAAAAGCAAGCTGAAAGTTTTATGAATTCTTAGCAGACAGGGAAAATGCTGTGAAAGGGAGCACAACATGAGAGGGCAGAATGAAGGACCTCTGAAGTGCCACTTCAGTAGCGCTGCGACGGAGGGAGATGCAGCACCTTCAAGCAGACAAAGCCAGCCAAGAGTGTGGGCTTGGAAAAAGGAAGCAGAAAGCACAGAAGCAAAGGAGCCACTTAAACCAGCCTGGAGCAGAGGAGGGAAGAGGGGCAGCAGCCAGTCCCGCTCTGGTGGCAGCACGAAAGAGGAATCAGCAGCTTTCTGGAGCAGCGTGTCAAAGCCGCAGCAGCAAATACCCAGGTAAAAGCTTTCCTGCAAGCCTAGGAACCCACTGGTGGGGGTCTCATCCACTCTGGCACAGTTTCCCATCCCTCCTGCCCCCACGTGGAGCATCTTGGAGCTGAATAATTGGTTTTGCTGTGTATTTTCAGCCCACTGGTGGCTCTGGGTACCAGGTGTGGCAGGAAAGCCTGGCTGCCACACTGACTTAAGGTGTCAGGACCCAGGTGCCAGATGTTGTCACATGGGATTGCTGAAGATTTCAGTGTACCCAGACTTTTCTGCTCTGTGGAAATGCTGAGTTTATGACATTCAAAGAAAGGTATCACACTCCTGCCTTTGCTTAGATGTTGAGGATGCTCAGTGTTTACACTGTTGGATATGGCAAAGCAGAATGGAAACAGGTGCTCCGAAGGAGAGAGAGCCTTCCATGGGGGATATCCTGCCCTTCTCTACGCCCATGGCTCCAGGACAAGGACTTTATCGTATAATAATGGAACAGCTTTTATTCTAGCAAAGAGTTGTGTCAATAAACACCTCTTTGGTGTGATTTCTGGCAGCTGAGCTTTGATTTGTGTGGCCTCTGCAGCTACCTTGGGGACACAGCTCCACATAACACATGGATTTTTTGCTGGTAAGAATTGAATGCCTGGGTATGGACAGAATTGACCCCTTAGTAAATGCTGCTCTCATGAGAGCTGCCTTGCATCAGCCAGGCTGCAGCTCTGGGCAGATAAAGCTGGGTTGTTCCTGTTAACCATGAACAGCCCAGAGAGGGGGATGAAGAAATAACCTGGCCACATTACCTGACAAGGGCTGGAGGAGGGGAGATGGGTCAGGAAATGTCCATCATGGATAACAGCAGATCCTCCTGCATTCCACAGCAGCTCACTGAGGACCAGAGGATGGCAGGAGGAGAGAGCTCAAAAAATTCCTTATAAACTAAGGATGTGCAGAGACCAAGAATCCCCCTGGGTTTATCTGTTATTATTTTGAAAAGAAAACAAATGAAAGTGGTTTTATTATTAAAAGAGCCTGTCTGAGGAAGCCGAAGACCTCCTCAATATCTGCTTGCATTATTAAAGGGAATGAATCATTAAATGCACCTTGAGATGCAATCATTGGTATCAGGATAAATCAATCCCCCAGAAAAAAAAAAGCATCAGCTGAGGGTCTTATTTGCAACTGCTCTTCAGAGCAATTTCAAGGTGTGCAGGTCAGTGCTGCAGGAGGGCACCTGAACATCAGTAACCCCCTGCAGCACCTCGAAGCACACGGATCTCAGGCCGTGGGGAAAGCTGCTGTTCCCTGTGCATCCACGGAGGAGCCTGGAGCTGGCTTTGGGAGAAACAGCATCTTCTCTTTGTAATGGTGCTAAAGGGGAAAAAAAAAAAAAGAAAGAAAAAAAAAAGCCTCAACTCTCAGCAATAAGAGAATTAGCATGACAGATGGCTTGAAGAAAAAGAAAAACTGTCTCGAGTTCTGGGATTTGTGCTGACGGAGCCGCAGAAAGGAACTATTGCAATTAGCATTTGTGCACAGTAATTGAGGAGCATTGAGACTTCCAACCCAATTTGCCACCATTGTCGAGCATTCATTGTTCTTGGGTTTTTTTTTTGTTTTATTTTTTCAATTTTCCCTTCAGTCACAAGTCTGGGGACAGACAAAATGCCACTTTGGGTTTTGCCTTCCTGCATCTTCCCCGGGAAGGCACATGGAGCTGTGCCGAGCTGCTCCCTGGGCTGCATCCCGTCGGCAAAGGTAGCACAGCTTCCCTGGCTACCCGGGGTTGTTCCTGCCTGGTTGAGCAAGTCCATCACAAAGCAAACCTTGTGATTCATCAATATGGCCAAAGGCAGCCGAGTCTGGAGCCGTGTGGCTGTGTGCAGCTGTCACTGTGCGTTGCTGTAATGCAGAGCCAGGCCGGCCTTTCTCGGGAAGGAAATTCCAATCACTGTCCAGTGTACCTGGAGGAGATGCCTCTCAGCACACGTGCTGGAAGCCACGGCCCTGGCACCCATCATTTACCTGTCTCCTGCTGTTTGGAAATCAGCCTTGAAATGCCAGTGCATCTCCTGCTGACGAAGTTTCCAGGCTGTGGCTGCGCCCAAGGCTCTGGCACAGGGATGTGGGAGTGGAGATCGGCCCCAAACTGCAGAAACTCCTCTCGCCGCTCCCCACCTGCCAGACCTGCCCATAGAAAAATGGGAATATGCTCTTCCATGAAAGTTATACCCTTTCAGGGACAGAAGGTGGCAGACGAGTTTGCTCGGAGTGCCTGGAGAAGTGGCTGTGATATCACTCAGAAGTTTGGGAACATTTAGTTCCTGGGTGCCCAGCGTGAGGGTGGCACACGCACCCGGAGCCCAGGGCAGCAGCCTCGTGGAGAGCAGTGACCTCCTGGGATTACAGGTGCTTGGCACAGGATCTGTTCTGGCACTGCTGGAAAAGCAGCACCTCACCCACAGCTGTGCCAACCTGGGAAACAGGGCTGGGTTTCACAAAGCCCGAGAACTTCACAGAATTGCTGGGGTTGGAAGATCGCCCAGTGCAACCCCCTGCCCAGGCAGGGTCATCTGGGTGACACAGGAATGCATCCGGGTGGGTTTGGAATGTCTCCAGGGAGAGAGATCGCCTGACCCCCCTGGGCAGCTGTTCCAGTGCTCTGCTACCCTCAAGGGGAAAATCTTCCTCGTGTTGAGGTGGAACTTCTTGTGTTTTAGTTCCTGGTCATTGCTCCTCATGCTGTCCCTGGGCACCACTGGAAACAGTCTGGCACCGTCCTCTTGGCCCCCACCAAGAATTACTGTTGAAAACCAATAGATTGGTCATTTGTTGGCTTTTGGTGTTTAAGCTGCAGACATAGCAAAGAGCAGAGCAAACAGGGACTTATCCAGCTGGATCCTTTGAGATCTCTGATGGAGGTTTTTGAACCAAAACCCTGATTTCTTGAATGCTTGACCATTAATAACACTCACTGACATTATGAACAAATCAAGTTAAATAACAAGCCTCCCCTACCCAAATTAGACTAATTATTGGTAGTTCCAAACTGCCAAATGAAAGATAATTTCCTATATTGTAACTTTATAAAATTAGTGGGCCATGCTCCAGCTAGAGACAAACAGAACAGCAGTAGGGGTGTATCTTCTCCTCTGTTCCCTGCTGATATCCAATTGACAAGGAGCACCTTTAGCTGGGAATTGTTTTCAAATGAGATTCATGGGTGCTGGCAAAAAGAGCTGTATTGCATTACTGTTCTCTTACAGATTCAAAACTGTTATGCAACAAAAAAAATTACCAATTCACGCCACTTCTTTAATGGACTTTCTAATGTATACTTTTAAAAATTAAAAAAAAATAGAAAATAAAATATGGATGGCAGAGTTTTCTTGCCAAGCTGTCAAGGCTTGCTATCAGGAGCAGCTTCAAAGCCATTTTTCTTTTCATATGCTTGTCTGGTGTGTCTAACTGAGCATGATTACTTTTTCCTAAATGAATAGATAATTTTGCCTTATTTATAAGTAGAACACCAGGATTTTTTTTTATCTGTGACGCTCTTGGGCTGAATCTCAGGATGGGTTAGTGTAGTGCATGTTCATTATTTAATGAAATTTGTTTTGTGGGGTTTTTTCCCTCCCACCTGAATTTGTTTCCATGTAATATATTTTTGCCAGAGAGCATTTCAAACACGCTTGAAATATTAATGAGGCAAGTAATGGCCCATTTCAATTGAAGTTTGCCATAATTTGCAAGTAATCCTTCACAGGTCTCTGTTCAATAACGAGGGTGATGAAAATGTCTCATTTTCTCCCCAGCCAGGTTATTCTGGTTGGGTTTTGGGGTGTGACAGTCTTTGGCTATGCAGGGGCTGAACTCATTACAACTGCAGGGGAAAGGGCTCTTGCTGGTGTGTGACTTACTGATGCAAAATGACTTTTCAGGCCACACACACACACACTTTTGGCCAGATTTCCAATGCCCTTAACAAATAGGTTACCTGCTAGAAAAACCCAGAGTGACTCTTAAGATGGTGAAAGGCTTTCACGGCCGGAATGACTTCTAGTCTAAAGTTTGAGGGTTTTCCACTCCAGCTTGGGCAGGTCTCGGAGCTTTTCCCAGGGCCAGCAGCGAGTGGGGTTTGGATGGAAGGTGAGACTTTGACTTGGCATGCCAAGCTCCCCATCTGGCTGTGCACGGCCCAGTGCAGCTGCTGCCAGCCTGACACTGTTAGGAGAAGGCCCCTGAGATGATGTTGCCTTTGGAGAAGTTGCCCGAAGGGTCAATATGGAAAAAAAGGGATCACAAAAGCTGCCTGTGGAGCTCAGCATCACTGGTGGGATGGCTCCTCGCTGCAGTGGCCAGCTCAGAAATGAGGGCAGGTGCCTCAAAGGAGGATGAAAGCGCTACAAAGGAGCTCAATCTCCTGGTTTTACAAGCGGTTGTGTCAGAACCTTTGCTAATGTCACGACTTCCCTGGAGTCTCAAACCTCTCAAAGCTGTCTTCCAGGAAATGCAGCCTCCTTTGTGACCCTAGAGGAAAAAAAGAGGTTTTGAAGATGTTAAGAGGCTCAGCAGCTTCAGAGTGAATCTGTGAGAGCTCTGCATCACCTACAAACCCATTTTCCTTAGATCCCTGGCTTCTTTCAGGACTGTCAGGCTGTTTTTGTGCTTCAGCTTTATTCAGACCTTGCAATGAGAGGTCCCTGTGTCTGGGTGTGTTGCTGTGAAGGTAGAGCAGAGGCTGTTTTGGGTGGGCTGGAAAGGTGTACTCAAGCACTCCTCTGCTGCCCTGCCCATGGGTTTGGTTTGGAAAGGCCTCCTGTGAGGGGCATCCCAGCCAGCACTGGGTTATCCACTGGCACCACGGAGAGAGAAATAAATAATGTTGACTTTAGGCTGCAGAATAGGATGTCAAAAGCATGAGCTGTTTGGGGCAAATTGATTGAATATTATTGACATAATTCAATGTGTTGAATTGTATATCAAGCCAGAGTCCTTCTGCATTTTGTGCCAGTTTTGTGAAGGCAGCAACCTCTCCAGGATCAAGGGGTGTGGCTGGGGGAGCACTGCTCTTCTGCTTTCCCTGCTCCCTGTGTGGAGATGCAAAGCAAAAGGGAAGAAAAGCAAGATGTGGATATTCCTGCTCCATCCAGGAAATTGGCTCTGAAAGTAAAGAGCTACCCCAGGGAGGCAGGATTACCTCCAAATCCTGGGAACGTAAATCACTCTGCAGCGAGTGCTTATCTGTAAGCCCTGATGGGGAGAGCCAGGCACCTCTTCCAACTCCCAGCTCCACTGCTGATTTTGCAATGAAAACTTGAGCCTTGAAGGTACTTGGAGAGGCACATTTATGGGAAAAGCCCCAGAGCTGAGGGTTCTGCAGGAGGGAAACCTGCAGACCCCTGGAACTCTTGGAAAGCTCCTGTTCTTGCAGAAGAGATCAGCAGCCACCCTTTCCTCTTCCCAGATCCACCGGCCTCAGGGCCGAGTGAGCTGCCATATTTCCCACTTCTCCTCTCTTTTTTTGCTTTCCATTTGTCACTGCTGGCTGACTGTTATGGAAATCCTCATGGCCCTGTTACATGGTACATGCATCACTGCCTTTGCAGAATTACTACAGGGATGAGCTGGCGAGCCACTACCGTGTTTGAGCTGGTAGTTTGGCTGCAAAATTGTTATTTCTTAAGCTGCCATATAAGAGAGGGTCTACATGTACTCGTGGCAGAGATGCAAACACTCCATCTTTCTCAGAATACCCTACACATGGACCTGGTTAAGGGATGTTTCAATATTCTATATAAAGCCAGCTTTGTCCTTCTCGTGCTGCTGGGCATGAGTCTGATTCTGGTCCCATTTACACTGCTGTCAACTGGAAGTAACCCCTCTGAAGCCAGAATATAAAGTGAAGCTCCTTTCCACGTTTACATATTCTACTCCTTACAGCATAATTTGTCCTAGTTTTTTAAGTACTGAATGCCTTCATAGGAATTTCATTACAGAGCACAAGTTTTGTCAAGAGCATTCTGCTAGTTTTGCTGGAGGTTGCTAAGCATAGTCTATTTTTTTCTGAATCCTTTGTACTGGTAATTATATTTACTCATGCCACACAAAAATTAAAATACAGCATGGAAGAGAGTGCAGCTTTCTCTCGTGTTCCTGGGAAAAAAGGTTGTTCTCCTGAAGGAGAAACTTTCTGTACCAGGAAAACTATCTCCAGTGACTCTTAGGGATGAAAATATGGACAATCTGAGGGTGATTTGGAGGATCTCAGCCTTCTTACCCAATGGCACAGCAGTCAGTGCTGATAATTGATTTCAACCCATCTGCAAGATGAACACCTGCTGTGCAATATGGCTCTGTAGGATTTGTCTCCCTGCACAGCAGGAGTAAAATCTCCATTGCTGACCACAAAATTGGGTGCAGATTTGCTCAAATCTGAACCACATCCTCCTGTGAAGCTAAGGGTTGTGCTGCAATATGTTTTAAATACATTGCCCTGACAGTTCTGCATTTCTGTGGATTTTAATGGGCTTCTTTCTTTTCTAAGGAAATTTAATTCCACTCCTAAATAATGCATTTGGCCTCCAACCCGACTTGTGCTAATTACTCGCGTGCTGAACGGGCTCTAAATCTTGTTTGGAAACACTATAGGGTTTATTGTCTTATTAAAAGCACCTAATGTGAGCCGTTCTTTCCGAGATCGCAATTGGCCTCTAATGAAACCAAACAGATAATGCAATAATTTTTCACTAAACTAATTATCAGAGCGGAAGATGCTAATGTGTGCCGCCAACTGTGGCTCGTGTCTCCTCGGTGAGCGCGCAGCCTGGCCACGGCTGTTCAGCGAGACTTTGTGTCTCTGGAAGCAGGGAAAGGAGGCTGAATGAAGCTCAGCCTGTGCTCTTTTGCAGCCATCTGAACGTGCTCAAGCTGTACCACCCCTGCCTGCACTTAGTGCTGATCAAATGGGCTTTCTTGCCCAGGCCACCGGCAGGGATTGCATTTCCGTGGATTCCTTGGTGGGGGGTATTGGATTTCTGCTTGCAAAGGTCCCAAGTACCCAGTCCTCAAAAATTACATTTCTTCAGCTGCGGTGGAAATCGAGGTACCTGAGGTCAATGGGCACTTGAAAATATCCGTGCAGTGTTTCTTCAAAAATTGAAATAGGCCTCTGTGCACAAATGTGTGATCCTGACCACATGTGTGTGCGGGGGCTGACCTGTATTACTGGGAACTACTTCTCATTTTCAGCTAATTGCGCTATGCAGTAAGGGTGGGCTTTAAAAAGTGACTAAACAAATTAAGAGGCAGCAGAAAACCTGGCCCTAGACGTGGAAAGCCTGCAGAAAGCCCTGAGTGCTGAGCAAAATGTCCTTTTCTTGGAAGAAGAAAAAAAAAATTGAGAGCGAAAGAAGAGAAGTGAAGTTTCACCTTGAGCAAATGCCACGTGTGCTTCTCTGGCTCTCCTACAGGCTACACTGGGAACACAATTGCAGCTTTGGTAAGGACTGGGATTTGCCTGTCTGATTGCTGTTACTCCTCAAAACAAATAAACAAAACACAATTATCTTTGAATGTTACCCAGGCTAATGTGTGGAACTGGCACTGGGGAGTAAGGAGAGCAGAGGACACCAGGCTGAAGTCATTAATTGGTAATGGAGTGTGTATATTTGTCAACAGCTTGGAGAGCTGAACAGAAAGAAAACAAGCTGCAGAAAAACAAATGCATACCAAGCCTTGTCACTGATATTTATTTAACAGCCTGTCACAAGCAGAAAATGTGGATCAAAGGTAGGAAAGGCAAAGAAGGAGCAGTTTGAGTCCAAGGCATCTGTTCTGCATTGCATCAGGGTTCACTTCTGGATCAGGGTACGTTCTGCCACATCGTGTTACATCAAGCGAGTTGTGAAATGATGGAGCCTAATGCAGAGTGAGTGTTGGGAATGGGAAGAAAAACAACAACCCGTTGTTTTCTTATTCATTACTCGCCATGGGTTTGGGGGTTATCCAGGAACAGAGATGCTGTTTTAAGTGAGGCAGAGAGTCAAGATTGCCAGCACTGCAAATTGCTTATGGGATTTGATGTTGTCCTATCCTGCCTCCAGAACAAATCACGCTGGTAGGGGGTTTGGGTTTTCCTTTTTTAATCGTTGGAAAAACCTTAACAGAAGAGCCGTTCACTCTAAATTATATATATATTAAAAAAAAAAGTAACTGTCTTCTTTCTTTCTAAGTTCTTTTTCTTCTTAGTCTCCGATCCTTTTACCTTCCCTTTACCCTGCTGCTGAGGTTGGTCCTGCCCCTCAGTGAAAGCACAGGGTAAGGTTCACTGATTTTGTTCGGTGGTGAGAGTTGTGGCACAGCACTTCTCCGCTGGGAATGCTGCTGGAGAGATGCACATTTCCCCTCTGGCCACCTAAGCAGAGGTGACTGCTGGCCCCAAAGGACCGGCAGAGGTAACTGCCCTCAGATGTGTTTTTGGCCAGGCAGTGTGAACGTGAAGCTTGACTGGGTAAGAGATGGAAAGAGATGGTGGTGGGAACAACTGAGGGTGCAGAGAGAAAACGCTAGCTGAAAAATAAGCGTTGTTCAGCTATCAACAGAATGAACTTGAAATTCAACTCATATTTTTCATGTCCTCGCATCAGAAAATAATCTGGGAAGGGAATTGATTTAAAGTATTGGAGTTTCTTTCAAAAGTTTTAATGGCAAATGCTCCTCTTCCTTCCCAACCAGCCCCAGTGCTGAGGAGAGGAATGATCAGTGAGTGAAATTGCTGCAAATAATGGAAGCAACTGGTTTGTGCTATTCCTTACTGTACTCTGTCAAACAAAAACGCCGTGTGCCGAGCAGCTTCTGAGTGTTGCTCCTTAGGTTGAGCCCGTGTGCCTGCACTGAGGATGACTGTGCAGGTCTGTGTCTGGCAGCAGGGAGCTGCCTTGGTGACTTTCCACTTGCCTTTGCGGTGCTGATGGAAGCAGCGGCCACCTCGGCGGCGGGAGCCGCGGTTATTAATCACGTCCCCAGCTGCACAACGTGCACCTCCCGGCCCTGCTCGTGTGCAGGAGGTGTCGCCTCCAGGATTAATGGGTATTGATGAGCTTGCTTAGCAACCACATCCCAGCTGGCAGCGATCCCTGGGGATGCACAGCCTCCCTCCCCGTGCTCGGACAGCGAGACCGACCCTGTGGCACGGCAGTGCTGGGGTGCAAGAGGTAAATGAGGACAGGCTTGTGCCAGTGCTGTGTTTTAGGCTGGAAAACCCTGTTTAGGCTCAGACTGGTGGCTCCAGTATCCAGCTGCTGGCTAATCAGAGCCAACATCTTTGGTGTCAGAAGTGTTCCTCCTGTTTCATTAAGCTGATGGCTTTGGATTGGAGTTGCAGCAGTAGCATGATCCACATGCTGAGAGTGCCCCTGGAGACTCAGGCTGGGGATAATCACATCCTTTTTATGCTGCTAATAATTAACTATTAAAACAATTTACTAATGGATGTAGTGACTTCCTTAAATGATGAATTGATATGATTTAACACAGCTATGAGATGTGGGCTTGATGCAAGTATTACTGAGTGCAAACCCAGCCTGCATTATAGCCTGTTGAGGTCAGATTCTATTAGCCATAATTCCTCCTAGCCTAAGTTCCCTTCATCCATGGAATAAGTTATTCCTACAGAAATTATTCTAAAGCCTTCAAACCCTGAGCTGAATGTCCTCTATCATATGTATGGCAATGCATGGTGTCATTCACTATGTGGAGGAGAGGGGAGTTTTTATAAACTCCAGCCAAAACTATAGCAGTATTATGAGACACAGTAACTTTATTGGATTTTTTCTTACAAATGTGTGAACCTTGTGTGCCTGAAGAGATGAAATTACATTTTCTGGCATGAACTGAATGGGTCCAATCAGAGTAATGGCTGTTGAACAGGTGTAACATCTATTAATTGAATATGGAACCTGGTTTTACCTGATTCTTTACTCCGAGAGGTTTCCAGTATTTACACAACATAACTGTCACAGAAAGTTTAATTAGATATCTGAGATCTCCCAGATCTTGTCAAATTAATTTCTGAACTCTTGACATTTCTGTGACAATACTGTCCTAATTCTTCTTGTAGCATTTTCTTAAGACGACTCCAATAACTAACAGTCGTGTCTGACAAAATAAAGATAAGCTGTTATTTCTCTGGAAGAGATGACAGTTCCATTTTTCAAAAGCAAAGGAAAGGTTGCTCACAGTTTTCCTTCCTGCAGCAGCAAAATTTTCAGGTGTGGGACTGGCAAAACAAAGAGTTACTTGCTGTAGGTAAAGGGTTTTTCTTTGCATCTTGGATGGAAAGGTCAGGTGTGTCAGAGATGGTTAAGGCTTTGAAGAAGACAGATGTGCGTATGCAGAAAGAACATAAAGGGGATTGGAATAGCTTAAAGGAATAAGCAGAATTGGAAAGATCTGGGCTTTAAACTTCATTCTGCTATTGAAGTCATTGTTAGTGCTCTCCCCTACTGAGGAAAAAATGTCTCGGGGGGGAAAAAAAAGGAGAAAAAAATGAAATATTAAACATATTTTTCTGGCTATCTCAACCACTGGAATTACAACAGTGCAAATTACTCCAAGCTTTTAGCAACAGAGTAGAATCCACTTGACCTTTATTTCCTCTCCAACTTTGTTTTGTCTTCAGCCCTGGGCTGGGATTGTGGGGACAAGTGCTGGCTGTGCTACAGAAGTGTGGGGGGGAAAAAAGGTACCCTGCAGGCTCCAAGGCCAGAGAAGGCAGGAGAGTGTGTGTGTGTGCAGCCTGGACCTGGCTGGTCTCTTACCCTCAGCTGGGCAGATTTCTGTGCAATTATTGAGCTGGTTTTGCTTGGATTTTAGCAATCAAAACCTCCTGCCCATCCAAAGGGAGAGGGAACCCCTGGAGCCCCCACACCCTGTGACAGCTGCTGTCCTGCCCAGCACTGGGATGGTCCTGCAGGGTGGCAAAAGCCTGTGCATCTTCAGCCCTCTGTGAGAGGGGGGCTTCATCTTTAAAATACCACATGTAAAATCTCGCCTGGAGAGGATGGTGGTGGAGCACTTGCTCTGCCCATTCCCAAACCCACGAGGTCCGTGTGGTATTTACCCCATTTCCAGACCCTCAGATAGATCAGATGAGCCTTGCCCAGTGTTTTCCAGCCTCTCACGGCACCGTGGCTGCCATGCAGGGAAGCCGCTCCACCTCCACCTCCACCTCCACGAGCCCGCGAAGAACTGTAAATAAAACATCAGGCTTTGTCTAAACAGGAAGAAAATCCCCAACACGTAATTAGTTTATGGCAAACGGGGAATGGCTTCTGGCGCTTTCCTTGGCTGCAGTCCGGGGTGTCCGTGGGTGTCTCTCATCAGCCAATACTCATTAAATAACCCTCCCCGCCCATGCTGCCCCCTCTGCTTTGTCTGCCTCCACGATGTTCCATCGGGGACTGATTTTGGAGATTGAAAAGCTTCTGCCTCTTCTCATTACCCCTGCAATGTCCCCTCTGAGAGGGGATTTGAGTTCCCGGTCCCTCACGTGTAATCTTCGCCGTGCCGTATTTGCCGCTTCTATTTATTTTCCGTTTTAACGCTTGTAGGACTGGAATGGTCCTTTTTATAGAGGCATTACAGTGATGGGGAAAAAGTCAACATCTGCCAGTTCTTGCAGTAGAGATGCTGTGGGGGTTGTTGGGTTTTGTTTCTTTTTTTTTCCTTGCTACCTAGAAACCGTTTTGTTAATAGAGATCTTGCTGGAATGCTTTCCCGTGGAAAATGTGAAAAATCCAGTAAAAAGATAAAAATGTTTTGGCCAGAATCATTCTCCTAAAAAAAAATGCAAAAACAAAAAAAAGGGGGACCTAAGTGGGAATAGGGTGGGGAATGTAGGGAATAAAAGGGACATGAGGGAGGATAGGGTGGGGAAGGATCAGATGTTCATATTTTGAATTTCCAAGTGCCATGTAAGAACGTGTACAAATTTCAAGAAAAGCAGGCACTTTTGGCCAAAAAAAACCCCCAAATCTCAGTTGAAGGCATGATTTTCTTTTTAAAAAGACAGAATTAAACAGGACAGTTTTAATGAGTTTAATCATGAAGTCTGACAGTAGATGTTGACCTTGTAATGGGTGTCTCCTATGAGAAAAGAGGTTATTTACAACCAAAATCGCTGCTGTTATTTCTCATTCTACTAAGTAAATTATAGTAGAATTACTCACATGATGCCATTGTTGTGTGGAGCTCCGTGGAAAACTAATTCCTTTCATCTCTTTGAAACCTCATCCTCATTCTTTAACAGTTCCCTTATAGATTTAAAATTTAAAAAAAAAAAAAAAAATCTGGCTGCATCAACATATGTATGATGAACCTAAAAGACTTCCTGGTGATTTATCTGCTGAATTCCCTACGCATGTGTTTAATGGGCACACCACAAAATAGCACATTACTTATTTGTTAATTGAATTGAATAATTATTCAGTTGAGTCTTTTATGACTCAATTTAGCAGAGCTAAAAGCACATGGAAAAGCTGTAGGTGTGTTCCAGCCCTTCTTTGCACAGATCACTCAAAAAATAGTGTCTTTTTAATAGCAGTGGCAGTAACCATCTAATAACCTGAATTAGGAAGGCTCCAGCAATTGGCAAGCGTTCTCTATCTCCCCGTGTTAAATATTTTGTCAAGGCTTTTCACAGCTCTGGCTGCTGCAATTTCTTGTCTTTCTCCAAAAGCCATTTTTCTTTTGATCTGGGTTTGTTGGGGTTTTTTTTCTCTTTTTTCCTTGATGAGACTTGTGCTCTTGGGCAAAAAAAAAGACAAAACAAAACAAAAAACAAACCCTCCTGTTTTCTGAGTGCTCCGTGACAGCTCTCAAGAGCAGCGTTGTGCTCGGTGCCATCAGCTCTGGAGGGCACAGCCTGGCACTGCCCTTTCCATGCCCAGGATGGGGAAACCAAAGCAGGAGCTCAGGGGCTGGAGACACGTGGGTTTGGCCACCCCACCACGGGGATGGGGCTCTGCTGCTCCTCACACAGTCAGAGCTACTCTTGCATTTCCAGCTGATAAGTTGCCAGCCCCTGGGGTAAGGGAAGCACTGGGCTGGGCTCCCCCCATCCATCAGAGCAGGAATGCTGCCACCTCACCCTGAGGTCCCCTGAAAGGCTGTGAAGTCCCACCAGACTATCCAGAATCTCTTCCAATTACTCTTCTGAGAAGTTTCTTGGTGGGGAACAGAGAAGGCTGTGTTGGTTTGTGATCTTACCCCTTCAAGGTGTACCTGAATTATTTGCTTCTCAAGAATTTTAATTACAAGAGGTTTGAGGTTTTTCTTTGGTGCTGCTTTTGATTTGGTTCATTTATTAGCAATAGATTGGCTGCTGTAACAAAAGCCCTCGTAGAGAATTTTCTGAATTTAGACTTTATTGCTAAATGTCTACTGTAGAGCTCTTTCCCTCCCCCAAAAAAATCAACACCACCCTGGGAGAAGAATTTAAACACAACCTACAGTTGTTACCAGCTGGATGGACTTAATTTCCATGTTAAGTATAGAAACTTCAGCTTAAACTGTACTAAACTGAAACCATTTTATACACGGCATTGATGGAATGTAAAGAGTTACTGGTCCTACAGCTTTTACTCCAGAGGTCTGTGTTACATCAGGGTCATCGCTGGGTCTCCTTGGAAAAAGAAGGGGAGGAGAGGAAACCCTTGGGACTTTATGCTGATTAAAGGCACTGTCTTTGTCCCAGAGAGTTTATGGCTCAGCCGTGGAGTAGGTGTTTGCTGAAGGAGTAAGTGTGCTGTGACCTGGCAGCGTGTGAGCAGACAGGCAGCATTTGAGGTGTGAAGAGAGATAAAAATCAATAAATACTCCATTTACCATTTACTCAGCCCAAGCAAAACACTTGATGGAGGCACTGGTGTAGCTTTAAAAAGTGAGAGCGCAAATTACGGCTCCAGTGCAATGTGGACAGCAAGGCTTCATGGAATTCTGCTGGATGCATTTACAGCTCATTAAAACACTGTGCCAGGGTGTTTTGTTATAATTGCTACAGCTTCTCTTCTTCTCACTGCTACTGTCACGTAATAGTCTGTGCAAAGGGGTTTTTGCCTCTCCATGTGCACTTGCTAAATGAGGAAGAGGTGAATGGACTCTTCCAGCATTTTTTCTGCCTCAATTAGCTTGCAAACTGGGACTGGGTTTAAAGTTCTGCTCTTCTTCTTGGCAAAACTCCCTCTTTGATTTCCCTGTTTCTCACCTCCCATCTCCCCTCGCTGATTTCTCTGTCCGGAAAAATAATTGCATGGAAAGTGGAGAATAGCAATGGAATGAGAAATCCTTGTCAGGGACAGGATTAAAGCCTTTCTGTTTACATCACCTCAGTCCAGTTAGGAGTCTCCCAGTAAAGCTCTGATTACCTGGTTCAACATCCATCTCCCAGGTGTGATTCTGTGGAAAAACAGCTCTCCAGACACGCAAGTGTTACGAACATCTGATCAAGCCCATGTTTTTGATAACTTGTGCTCAGCACCAGAGATTGCAGCTCCAGCTTATCCAAAAGGATTTCCTGGTCTCTCGTGTAGAAATAAAAGAACCAGAGCACAGGGAAGATGAGATAAACCTAGTTTGGGCTGCTTGTTCTATCCCTGACCTCTCAGAAGTAATGATTTCGCCTTCTAATTCCATTTTTTAGTTAACTGAATGTTTATAAAACTTGTTTCAAGGGAGCTGCTGGGGTCTGCTCCTGAAAGACCATCTCTCTGGTGAATAATCAGCTGAAATTCTAATGAGAAAATCCTTTCACTGGGCAACAGCCTTCCCACTCCAATGCTGCATTATCAGCTCCAAATTATTCAGACAGATCTGAGGAATTTACTTTAGGCAGCTTAGGAGATAAATTCAGTGCAGGAAGTTATCGTGATTGATTTAAGTATTTAAGACTTATCCTAAAAACCTCTTTCACTCAATCCACCTCCTGACACGCTCCCATTGAAGCCCTTTTCTCGGGTTAAAATGCAGCCAGCAATTTCCCTCTCCCTGGCCAGGGGTGGTTGTCCTCCACCCTCTGGCTGTGTGGGTGTGCAGTGGTTCAGAGGCAAGAAGCACCCGACAGATTGACTCATTTTACGCTTCGTGTGACTTCTGCTACGGCATCTTCCCCCTTAGGTCTGAGGAGGAACATTTGTTTGAAAGAGGATTTATGTGTTTGTTTTTTAAAGAGACTGATGTTGCTTTGTTTGTGGAGTCCTGGCAGGGATCAGCAGGATGTGCACACACACACACGTGTGTGGGCTTGGGGAGAGCCCTTGGAAACACAATCGATCTCCGTGACATCCCGCTCCCTGTTCCATCTCTCAGTCTGTCTGAAGTTCATGTTCATTTGTGTGGAGCAGCTCTGTGTGTGTTTGTACAGCACAAACAGCCTGTTGCTGGGCTTTTACAGGTGCAGAATGATTTCTTAGAGCTGACTGATGATGGAATGAGAAAATCTCACGAGCATTTATTTTCCCCTTTCTCCACCCCCGTCCTCATTGTACTGTATTCCCAAGGAGAATTTGTATTTCCCTCTGGATGCTGCCCTGAGAACGAGCCCAGCTCGTTCCAGCAGTGCCTTGTCTGGATGAACCCTCACTCAGCACATCTGTTTCTCCAGTGTCAAAAAAAGATAATGAGTTTTTTCACTGCACTTCTAGCAGGTTCCTTGTGCTAGAAGGTTCCGTAGTGTCTCATCAGGACACTGCCTCTCTAAATCCTTTGAAATACGATGCAAAATCAGGGCTCCCATTAACCCCTTGCTCTTTCTCCCGTGCCCTTTTTAACACTTTAAACTCGGGAGTAACCCCTGCTCATGGATTGAACTCATATTCCAGGTAATCATTAATGTGGCATTTGCCACTGCAATGAACTTCCCAGTTCTTAAGACATGGAGAAGAAGTAGGACTTGAGAGATGGAATGGCATGGCAGGCAACAGGCACAGTGAACTTTAGATCTTGGGATGTGTGTAATATTAGTTCATTCTATAGCTGGATGTGAATGCTATTGATATTTAATATCTTACCAGGAGGGCTGAGTGTTTGAAGGACAAGCATTCATAATTTGCTTTGACATTTGACATGATCAAGCAAGTAAAGGAATAATATTCCGTTTCTCCATTGTCAAAAAGATAATGAGTTTTATCACTATTGGTATTATGGGAAAAATATAGCCTGTGTAGTGTAAAATATGTGAGAGCTGCTATATATTCTTCTATAAATTGTGTGTATCGTGTTCCTTTGTTGGCCCTATTCAAACCCAGCATGCCCATCCTTTTTAATTTTCTGGTTTGCTGTGCAAGTCTCTTGACAAAAAAATACTTCTCTTTTTTCTTAATGAAAAAAAGTTTTCCCCAAATTATTTATAGAAAGAGCAGTGCTGTCATCGGGTGTGTCTCATCACATCATTCTCGGGTATCAATTCCTAGGCTCAGCTGACAAACCATAGCAGCCACTTTTCCAATAGCAGCATCTGGCTTCCTGGCAAACGCGAAATGCAGTTATCTGGAAAGCTTCAGAGTTGCTTCTGAGCACATTTTATTTATTAGAAAGCAGTTGTGTTGCTTTGCTTCCCATGACTAAGCCAAAGAATATTTAATATATTAAAAGGAATAATAGAATCGAGGCCAAGCTGTTGTCCCTCAAGTGGCAAGGCACGGCGATATTTTTCCTTTAGGATGACCGTTTGCTGTTCAGCTCTGAAGGACGACCTGAAACTCTTCACCCTCCCTCCAGATGATCTTTTAAAGGACTGAATAAAAGAAATTCAGCCTTATAACGCCTCAAACAAGATTCAAGTTCGCCCTTTCCCAGACTCAGCACTCTGAAATTGTGGTGGTGACTTCTCTGCCAGCCTTGCTGGAGGAAGGAGACCCTCCACACAGAGTGGGCTCCTCAGAGGTGAAAGACATGATGTCCTTGCAACATATGATGAGTGACAATAGAAAAGGATAAGTCAGGTACTGTACCAGCCCACAGGAAAAAAGAGAATTCAGCTTTGTTTTGCCACCGAATTTATGAGCCTGGCAAGTCATTTGGATCCAGCTCCGCAAAGGTCTCCTAAGGTAGTTCAGTAGGTGTCATGATAATCTGCAAAACCTGATCCAAAGTACATGTTCCAGGAACAATTTTAGTAGCACTCCTTCTTAAACATACCTGTGACACAACTGATACCTTCTGCCATGCTCAGAATTCTTGAAAGGTACTTTGCTCAGGCTGGAGATTTGAAGCTCTGCTGCTAATCTGGTGAGTTGAATCCAATCCCACCACTGCCCTGTGGACAAAAGGAGATTATCCAACACTGTACAAAACGCATGAAACATTTCTCCAGTTCTCCATATGTAGCATAATCTGAAGGAAGTCATTAAGGATTTTTTTTCCCCTCAATATCAGCATTGAATTTGATAGGAAAGACACCAAGACCTATAGGAGATGACAACCTCCAATGATAGAGATGTCCCAGTAGCTTTAGGACATTCCTAGATGCCAAAATTCATTCTCACATGCATATAGCTAAAAGCTGAGAAAGAACAAGGGAGGATGAAATATCTGTTCTGGGCTTTGATGATGCTTAGACTGTATCTACATCAAAAGCTCTATTTAATTGAAGTGATTATTTTCATTCTGAAGAAAGAACTCTCTCGAGTTCTTCTTGAGAGTTTCTCGTAGTGAAATTCTAGTGTTATTTTTCTAGATGATAGATTAAAAAAAAAAAATTAAAAACACTAATCTGTTCAAGTCAATGTGTTTGACACTTAACAGCAGCAATGCTCAATGGTAACATCTTGCAGTTTGCTTCTGATACCGGTGGTGTCTCTGGGGCAAGATTTTATTAGTGACAGCTCTCAGTGAATTCAGCGAAAGCCAAAGTTTCGTCTCCAAAGTAACTGTTTTTCAGTTCAGAAATAAAATGATCAGGCACAAGATTTCATTTAAAGCTTCGAACATCAACGTCAAGGAATCAAAACAATTCTGTTTCAAGTTTTCTGTTTCTCCAGGGTAGGAGTTATTTCTGGGTCTGGACTCTCGTCCTTGCACAGTGTCGTGCCAAATCACGGGGAGAAGCTGTGGGGCTTTCTCTTCTCATTGTCCTGAGCTTCTGTCCCTGGTCTGAGCTTGGAACAATTGGGTCTTAATTCTGATTGAGGATGGAGGAGGCTACTGCAGTGCAGAGCACCCTGCCAAGGCTGCTCTGCTGCTACATTCAATGGCAGTATTATGAGGCTGTATCAGGAGCAAAGCCTGCAAATCAAAGGTTACATGGTGGGCAGCCTTTACTACATCCAGAGGGTCAGACAGATTTCGTGTTTAAGAAAAGACTACACGCTTTTTTGCTGTTGAGGAGTGTAAGCACTTTTGCCTTCCTTCCGCCACGAATGGAGATTATTCAATGGTTGGATTTAATGAATTCAAAATCCTTAGAAAATCACTAGAGCCAGACATCAATGTAAAATACTCCACCAGCTTTCAGTAGTGGAATATAATATTAGCTCTCCCACAATCTACTTCATGCATTTCAAAAGAATAGAGAACATTTTTAAACTAAAGGAGATAGCTTGGGCAGAAAATGATTGCCTGTCTCGGATGCTGCTCTGTAACCCTTCAGGAGCCTGAGTTATTTCTCTTGGGGCAGAAGAAACAGAAACAGATACCTTCTTTGCAAAAAATGGGAGGGGAAGGAAGAGGGTCTTTTATTAATAAATTCTGATAATGTGCTGTTACCTTGCACAGTCAGTAGGAGTGTTGCTGCGGGGCTGGTGGCTGTGAGCCCTTTGAAACCCTGGTGTTGTGTGTCCACTTTCTGCTGGTGGAGGCTGCTGAGGAGCCACCAGACCAACCTGTGGTTGGTTTGTCCAGTCTCTTGTGGCACATCTGGGTCAAGAGCACTGGAGGAGGACATTTCTGTGCCCTGGGGGATCCCTGCCCTGGTTAAAGCCTACCCAGCCCTTCCCCTCCCTCTGCTCCTCGCTGTGGAGAGACAGCCATAAGCATCTCTCCCAGGCAATACAGTAATACAAATAAATAATATTAATTAAGGCTCGATAGGCTTAAAAAGCTATGGAAATAGCATCTCTCCTGCTGTTTCAGTATCTCATTTTCCCACTCTGTCCAAACCCCTGAAGCCCAGAGGTACAAACATATATTTTAAATGAGAAGTTTGTTGAACCTCATTAAACTTAAATGCTCAATCCAGGTTTTTTGAACGAGGCTTCACTCTGCCTTTGAGTTTACCTGATTTCATTCTTCCATCCCTAATGGAGACATTCATTTAGAAGGTGATTTTTGCAAAGGCACTGATAGACCTACAAACTAAAACTGAAAAAAAAAAAAAAAGAGCATAATTTACATGCTTAAACCAAGCATCTAACTTGGGAGCTCTTCTGTGTTTATAGGCTTCATGTCTGAGCAGTTTGCCGAGGCCTCTGCGAAATGAAAGACCGGCTTTTAATTTGTATTTGCTTTTTTGCTTTCCCAGTTTTTCTGAAAAAAAAAAAAAAAAAAAAGGACGAGCAGCTGAAAAGCTTCCCTGCGTTGGTATGCTGAGCAGTGGAGTCACACAAGCACCTGCAGCCATCCACGCACTGCTCCAAGAGCGCTGTATTTCTCGAGGTTTGTAGCTCTTGTCCTCCCACTCCCTAATTCATATACATAAAACTGGTGTGCTGCCACGTTCCCTCCACACAAGTGCATTAGCTGATCAGGAAGCCTTCCCATTCATCTGGCTTGTCAGTTGGATGAGGTGGAGGCAGGACCGGCTTGTCAGCTCACAGTGATGAGAGTGAGGGGTGGAAGACAGGATAGCGCGACAAAAATGGTGTCGATATTTCTCCCCTTGGTTTTCCAAAGGAAAATATTTTCAGGTGCTGGATTCTCTCCATCGCCTTCCAAAAAGGAGAAAAGCAGCAACCCAAATACTTGCCTACAACCTCCTTGTGTAACTAATCGCAGAGTGAGGCTGCAGGAGGAAATCATGGCTAACCCCCCTCGCTGGCTCTGCTGTAGCTCCCCAACAAGTGGGCATCTTCTTGGAACTGCGACACCTCATCCCCACCGTGCTTGGCACCGTTTCCACGGTGATTTCCAGGGCAGCAGAAGTGGTGTGGAACCCACCCGAGAGTGAGAAGTGGAGGTGTAGAGCTTTGCACCCCTTGAGTGGGCAACACCTTCCTGCTCTGCAGACAGATCTTGGCTGGGCTCTGGCGAATTGCAGGTTGAGAGCCAAACTCGCCCAACACTCACACCTTCATCCCCTCTGAATTTCACAGAATCAGAGAATGCTTTGGGTTGGAAAGGACCTTAAAGACCATTTCATTCCAACCCCCTGCCATGGGCAGGGACACCTTCCACCAGCCCCGGTCGCTCCGAGCCCCGTCCAACCTGGCCTTGAGCCCGTCCGGGGGATGGAACACTTCAGACGTGCCACGGCGCTCCGAGCCCGCCCAGACCAAAGGACCGGAGCGATGCTCGGGTTGCGGACGCGGGGCCGGGCGCCGGGCTGTGGCCAGCATCCCGTCGGGGGTGCCGGGAGGCTCCGTCCCCTCGGTGCCCGCGGCCGGGCCGCCCCTCCCTCGCTCGCCGCCTCGCCCCGCGGCCGGGGCGGTGCGCGGGGGCGCGGCTGGCGGCGGAGCCCGGCCCCGCGGCGGCGAGAGCGGCTCCCCCCGCCCGCCCGTCCCCCCGCCGCGCCCCCGCCGCCGCCTCCGCCCCCCGCCCCGTGACTCGGAGCCTCCCGCGGGCGGCGGCGGCTGCCGGGCGGTGTCGTGCGGCCCCCCGCGCCCGTGCGGGGACTATGAAGCACCATGGTGTGGTGTGACCGTGGCGTCCAGATGCTGCTGACCACGGTGGGCGCCTTCGCCGCCTTCAGCCTCATGGCCATCGCCATCGGCACCGACTACTGGCTCTACTCCAGCGCCCACATCTGCAACGGCACCAACATCACGACGGACGAGGCGCAGGGGCCGCCGCGGAAGGCGCGGGGCGATCTCACGCACTCGGGGCTCTGGAGGATCTGCTGCCTCGAAGGTACCGCGGCCCCGCCGGGGGTGGGGGGAGCAACTTCCCGGGGGGACCCGGCTGCACTCCTGGAGCCGCCGGGCAGAGCCCAGCCCGAGCCCGAGCCCGAGCCGGAGCCGCCGGGCTGAGCCCGAGCCGGAGCCGGGGCCGGAGCCGCGCCGGTGCCTCGGACACGGCCGAGGAGGAGGATGGCGTTACCGTGGCAACCGGCATCTCCGACATTGCCATGGGAACCGGCGGCGGGATGCGGAGCGCTGCCCAGGGGAGCGCTGCCCAGGGGGGCGACCTCGCTCCGCGCTCATCGCCGGGGCTTCAGGGCTTTGGGGGGCTCCTGGCGGGGGTCGGGGCGTTTGGGTGCTTCGGGGCGCATCTGAGCCCTGCAGGCTTCGGGGCTGGCGCCCCCCAGGGACTTGGGCTTCGGGGGCTTTGGGGCTCGGCCACAGCTCTCGGGCAGGACAGCGGGAACTCCGGTTGCTCCCAGTCTAGCCTCAGACACGCACACCGGGAGCCCGGGTGAAGGTGGTGTTGCCACCGCTCAGGTGCTTCGTTGTGGACTCGGGGTTACTAAATACAGCTCAAGGGTCAGGCTGAACGATATTAACTATAGAAAGATGAACGTTTCAGCGGCTGAGCGGGGCAGCAGGGACACCCCGCTCCCCGCAGAGGCCGAACATGTGGCTCCCGCTCTGAAAAATGGAGTTGTGGAGAAGGCGCGGCGGTAACTGCCGGGACAAAGAAGCACATGGGTGTTCGGAGGATTTGGCGTAGCAGGATCGGGGAGCCCAGATAGGAAACCACATCTGTCAGGCGAGAGCGGGGAGCTCTGACCGTGGGAAACCAGCACATCCCCAGGAAAGGGGCCGTGGCCACGGGGGCTCTGAAGCCCCTCACCTGCTGGGTCCATTCCCTCAGCGAGCAGCCTCTGTGATGCTGGAGGAAAGGGAGAGTGTGGAGGAAAGGGAGAGTGTGGAGGAATGGGAGAAGTGTGGAGGAAAGCTGTTCACTTCTGCTGAGCCGCTTTGTGGCTGCCGGGGGTGGGGGTACCCCGGAGTCTTTCTCCCCTCGGTGATGCACTTGGTGGACAGGGAGCTGTGCACCCAATTCCATCAACCCAGCTGAGCACACGTGAACTTTGCCAGCCCGGGTTTGTGGTTTATTCCAACTGACAGACGGTGCAGCCCAGACGAGCCCAGCTCTGGTTCAGAGTCGCAGCTGTGTTCAGAATGGTTTTTCTCCCCAGAAAAGGCTGTGGCGTGGTAGGAGCTCCTCATCCTCACGTCTGTTCTCATCTTCTCCTTTTGCTAACAATTTTAAGGCTACAGTGTAACATTTTCCTCCTAAAATGTTGGATTTGCTACCTGTAATAGTATGCATACCTAGGATAGCTGTAGGACAGGGAAATATTTTTAGATGATCGAGAGAAAAAGAATTACTGAAATGTGAAGGTTTATGGGTAATAACAATGCTTGGCTTTATGACTCCTAAAGGGAATCTAACTCTCGGTGTGGGCTTTTATAGCACCTGGAAAACAAGGGCTTGCATCTGAGAGCTTCTGAGTTTGCTTGAGAGATGCTGAGCTTCCTCCACTTGAACTGAATCCTGTGATCTTCACTGAGCTTGTCCTGATGTCTTTTCCATGGAAAACAAGTTTGTTTGCATCTTGCAGGAGTTGCTGTGCTTGCTGAGCTAGAATGGGCCTGTCATCTCCAGGAAAAATCCCTGACTTTCCCAGTGTCAGGATTTCTGCATGGTCTCCCAGTAATATCATACAAAGAAATGAAATGCAGCTTTGACTGGCGGAATTTTTGCCTTGATTTCAGCTGGGCTTAAGTCAGAAGTTTATTTTAAAAGACAAGGAGTCAGGGGAGCTGTGAGAAATGGGCAGCGCCGAAACGGTGCCCAGTAACGCGGCTCATCTCCAGTCTCATCGCGTCACTGGGCAGTGCTGGTGCCTCCCTGGGCACGTTGCATTTGCCAGGGTATTTGGTGAAAAATTGCACCCAGGAGTTGTGTGCAAGTGAAGCTTAAATCCCTGTCAATTCGTGGGATAAAAAGGCTTTTCGTGGGACTCATCCATCCAACAGCAGTCAAGCTGCTCTGCTCAAAATTCAAATGCTCATAATCAAATTATAAAGTTGCAAATCTTAAAGTTGTCAAATATGTGCTAAGAATGGACAATTTGAGAAAGCTGTCATCTGTTCACGGAGATGAGGAGCAGAGACTACGTTCTCTCCTCCTTTTCCAGTATGTTCTGTTTTGTAAGATAAAATCTATAGATACATTAAAATATCTTTTAAACCATACCCTGGGACTTTGGTTTCAACATGGAAACAGTCCTTTGTTTCATGTAATAGTAAAACCATTTCTAGAAGCTGATTTAAAACAACACTCCCTTGATCATTTCAGAGCCTCGCTCAGTTGGAGTGGTTGGGTCTTCTAGTAATATCAGGATAATATTGGAACTCCAAGGACATACCTAGCAGGAAAACAATTCAGTTGCAGATGTTTATATGTGATTAAATGCTCTGGCTTCAACCCTATTTTTAGAACTCTTCTTGTGTTTTGGAGTAAAAATTATAAAAACCTACTTAATTTATTTTAATGGTCTTAATTGCCATTTCACTCATGTCAAAAAGACAAATCTAATTCACACAAATGTGCAGAAGCTGAAAATGCCTTAAGCAGCCTCTGAAATTGCTTCTGACATACATAAAGCATTTCGCTGAGCAAATTTCAGGTCAACTGAAATTCCCCATTCAAATATTTCTCAACTACACCCATAAAACCACCTGTATGCTGGATTTTGAACAATCACCTGTTCGGTCTCCCCAGTTCCGAGATTCCAAACAAAACTGTTGAATCAGGATGGAAAGGAATAGCCTTCTAATTAAATTATTAAGTGTTCCTCAGTGTTTTCCCTTTTTTTTTTTTTCTTTGAAACAGCATTTTACAAGAGATTTGCATGGTAACAATGGTTGGAGTGATGCAGCTTAAGGATCCAGAGGATCCAGCATATTATCTTTGTTTGGAGCTGCAGTTGTCTTGGGAATGAAATCATGTTTCAGTCCTAGTAGTCGATACTACTATGGAGCTTAGTCACTCAAGAAGCAGCGTTAATGATACATCAGTCAAACTCTCTTCTGTATAATCCCAATTTTGTTCTCTTCGTGTGTTTGCCAGAGGTGGAGGTAGGAGGTTCATTGAGTGGATTTTAAATAATAGCACCATTTCTGTGTGGATTTTTAAAAGCTATACCCCAGGTAATTGCCTTGATTGAAACAATGCCTGGTGTGGATGTGCACACAGTAGAAGTGGATGTTCCTTGGCTGAGCCTCTGCAGTGAGGTGGCCCAGGAGCTCCCTGGCAAAGCTGGATTTCGGTTTTCTGGGTCCAAGACATCTACAATAACCACAGTTCTGGCAGCTGAAGTTAAAATGTCAGCAGAATAAGGAGTTTCTGGTGGAGCCCCCATGCAGCCACCAACACATGAAGCCTGCACCCCAACCCACAAATTAACAATAGGAACAATCCAGCCCCATTTCAGGTGGCTGCTGTTCTGTCCCAGTGTCCACATGTGAGCTGTGGTTGTTATCACAAGCTGTCAAGATGGTGCAGAGCAGGGTCTTGCAAACACAGCAAATGAATAATCATTTTGTGGTCAACCTAACCTGAGAAAGGGAGATTAAACCACCCTCATTTCCCAGCAGCCCCTATTCCCGTGGTGAATGTGCAGCACAGCTTTGTGAGCATCTCACAATCTTATTCACAAGGAGCATCTGCTGTTACAATATTTGGCTTGGGAAAAAAAAATACATTAAAAACACCACTTTATCCACTGAAACTGCTTATCTTGGTGCACAATCGTGCCAAAGTTAATAGGACAGCTCACAACAGAGCGCTCTGCAGGCTCTGTGACATCAAGATAGGAAAGCAAGTAATGCACCTGTAATTTAAATTTATTCAAAGAGTATTTTATTAAACACTTCAGCATATGAATCTCTTTGAACCCATTGTGTCTACTGCTTTTAGTATTCCCTGTTCGCCATTTACTTTTCGAGTGGTGCAACTGGCTATTTAATTCACGTGGAACCACGTGTCCCTCCTGACTGGGTGGCTGGAACGTTTGTAAGTGGGAGGAAGGATCGAGTAAATCATTTATGACTTGAAAACTTGCACAAATGCCCACTTGCACGGTTATTTGCAGGTCTTCCAGCTCGGATGAAAGCGCACGAACACGGGAACCGCAGCACCCGCATGCGCCGCTTCCATGGATACTCTTGAAAACAAAATAAAAATGCTTATACAAATGTTGGAGGCAAGTAAATAAAGGCAGGCTGCTCTCCATCAATACTGCAAATTCATGGCTCATCCAAAGAGAATGAATATTCTTTAGTATTCTCCCAGCACAGCTATGAAGTCCCAGCAGCACGGCTGTTGGTAACAAACTAAACACAGTGCCGGCTTTATATTCAAATGCAACGGCCAAAGTTTTATTTGGTGAAGAGCAAATGTGAAATCACTCTAATAGCAGACTCGACCTGCCTTGGAGGTTGTGTCCACAGGCAGGTTAAGAATTGGTTGGTCTCTTCAGTCTTTCCAGGCCTGTGCTCTCAGTATGAAAGAAAAGAAGCTGCAAATGGATAATGCACAAACGGGTGTCTCTGCTATGAAAATCTTGTTCTGTGATGCACAGCCTATTCCTAGGACAATATGTATGTATTTTGTGCACTGCTGAAGGGTGAACTTTCATCCATGAATCCTTCAAAACAAATACAAACCCATTAGAGGAGGACCTTGCTGAGGTTCAGCCCATGTCTTCATTCTTTCTTCCCATACATCCTGCTCATGCCATCTCCTTGGTAAAACATGTGCTACTGAGAAAGTGCATGTGCTTTACTCATTGTTTTTAAAAGCAGTGCTTAGCCCTCCAGTGTCAGCGTTGCAACAGTGGCTGAAGCAGCACAGTTTTGCCAGCAAATGATGGAGTGTGGGGGTTTTTTAACAGCCTTTTTAGGTTAATTTTTTTTCAAGAGCATTACACTTGTTTCAGAGAGAGTTTCTGCATTCGGAGCTGCCTTTGTGGATGCAGAGTTCAATCCCCTCAAATTATTGTCCGTAGTAGAAAATATTTTAAAATACTGAGAAATGTTGTGCTGGAGGAGATGCGTTAAGGTGTTATCTGCTCTCAAATAAAATTTAAAAAAAAGCACAGATTTCCTAAATGCACCTCTTTGAACATTTGTAACAGAGGCTCTCAAATGACCGTATTGATGTCACAAAGCATCCATTCTTCCCGAGACGCTCTATGGAACGGGGATCTGGAGCTAATTGACTGAATATATGTCACTTTAATGAATTAATTTGCTTTCTTGAACTCAATCTACTATATAGCCAGTAGGGAGCTATCAGGCTACACGGAGGTTTTGCTTTTTTTTCTCGTGGCTCTCAGCATGTCAGATATCCCAGTGCAAAACTTAGAACCCAAAGACTTTGTGTGCATTAGCGATGCTCCCCGAAGGCTGGAAACCAATGAAAGCACATTTGTAATCCAGCTGTAAAGCTTCTTCATCTGTGCAAGATGCAATGTGGAGAATATTAATCTTACCTCGGTTTCAGGATTGCTCTGTGAAGGTCTCGGAGGTGTTTTGTGAGGAGTCAAGGAGACGCTGGGCTGTGCAAACAGGATACCTGTGGCTGTGTTGTGCTGTGGTTGCTTTTCTGTTTTGTGTATAATTACTCAGTGTATTCTAAGGATTTGACAGATGGTGTTTGTGGTAGTATCTGTCAGAGCCATAGTAAGTCATTTTGGGGTTGGTGAGGACCTTTGCAGTGATGTAATGTAGTCTTTGGGCTTCTTCCAGGAGCCATTACCTTTAACTGACCTTCTGCTGTGGGCTTTTATGACTCTTCAGATACTGGCAGGAGCTGGTGGCTGTTGCACCTTGTCAGGGCTTGGCAGCTCTGCTGACCCCCACCAGTATAAACTGGTAAAACAGGAGAATACAACAATGTGGGGTTTTTTGTTCCTGTAAGATTTCAACCCAGTGATTGTTCCTCCCGTAGGTCCTGTCCCATTCCCTGGGTCACGGTCTGCTCAGGTCGTGCTGTCCAATCTGTAGCTTTGGTCAGTCTTCCCAGGTGCAAAACACCTGGACCTCATAAAAAAACTGGGGAAGAAGGGGGATGTATCTGATAACTTTATTCTGTAGCCTTGGGTATCTTTGCAGAAACACAGGAAAGAAAGAAAAAATATAGGGAGGAAAGGTACTGCTTTCATCTCATCTCATCTTATCTCCAATTCCTTTGAGGAGGTAGGAGTACTTAGGTACTGAGTGCAATTTGAAGTCTTTATTAACACCTCTCAGCTATTTAGTTGGTGTCTCTGTGGTTTGTGTGGCAAAGAGCAGCAATTTCTCTATGATTCCTGTATCCCCAAACTGAAAATGGAGAGGGGGGAGGAGGAGGATGGATGGGCTTGTGAGTCTGGGCTTCAGTAGGTTTCCTGCTTGATCTGGGGCCAGTTACTTTATTTTTCTGTCCCTGACTAGGAGGGATAACTGTGCTTTCTTCCCACCCACTTTCCTCTCATTCTAATAATAAAATGGAAACGAAGATGTGGAAAAACTGGGACACGGTGATAGGGCTGCCCAGCTCAGAGAAGATGCATGAACACTACTTTAACTGGGTTTGAAGCATTTTGCTTGCAACTTATGTTTTATACATGCAATATTTGGTGTTTAAACATGTCTTCCTTGAGGGGCAGGATTAAGTCTGATTCTCCACCTACGTGAATTTAACTGCTTTCTAGGAAGGCGGTGGAATTATGCCAATATGAAGCCAATATAAGAGAAGGGATTGTAGATCTGTCCCTTCAATTGGACCTTTTCCTGCTGGTCCTTCTTTTCCGAGCCAAGACTCATCTCAGGAAATAAATCAAACTATCAAACTGAAAAACTGGTCCTGCTTTCAAACATTTCTTGGTGCTTATCATCATTTTAGATCTCTGTTTACTGGTATTTATTATGTCGCAGACTTACGGTTCAGCATCCAAATTCCTACCAACAGATGGCAAGGCAGGATGCACAGGAGTAGTAAAATAAACAGGATAAATGCACAACTGCCTATATGTCTGAGAGGCTGATACACATTTATGACTTGAGAACAAAAGGATGTTTTCAGTAGACAGCTCCAGTGCTGTGCAGGGCTTCATGCTATTTTCTGCCTTGTTCTAAAGCCTCCCACTTTTCCAGCATATTTTGATGAGTTAAATCACAATATATATTTTGTCCCCCCTCTCCTACTCCCAGATAGCTGTTTCCTTTAGTTATTTGCCTCCACTCCCAAAGTACATCAGCTCATTTTATCTTCAACATTTTAGCATGGAAGGTGGCTCTTTCCTGGCCTTCAGCTCGTGGTTTTTTTTCTTTCAGAGTGGTTGTTTTGACTCTTTTGAGGGGCACACCAGAGGTGCTGGGGACCACGGCCACAGTCCAGGCTTCCTCTAGATTGAGATTTATCATAATATTAATGACAAGTAGCCTCTCTGCTATCTCAAAATAGTAAGCCTCTGGGCGAGCTGCCTGCAGGATGGATAGCCCAGCCTGGACAGACTTTATCTAGAATTCCTTTCGAATCTGGGGGCATTTTTGCCAGTTGTTGCATGCTGTGAGTCAAATGCAGTGAAAGTGTTGAAGCAGTTCTTGATTTAGCCTGGCAGATAGTCCAGCCCCTCTTTCTCCTCCTTCCCATGGCATCCTGTTGTCTTACTATCTTTGTTCTCTTTCTCTTTTGCCCTCTCCTTGCTGAAATGTTGTAACTTTCCTTCTGCTAAAAAGATACCTCAGAAATTAATCTTTCAATGACAGTGCAATAATCTTTCTTTAGAAAACTGGAAGATACTGCCCAAGGTAGAAATTTAAGATTTTTAATTCATCTTCTTAACTCGTGAGCATCTTGAGCATCTTCGCTCCGTGCCATCCTGTCAATGAAAAATGTGTAATGATATACTTGTCCAAAGGTATGAGTTTGGGTTTTCTTTTCTTACTGCCTGTTTGACTTGTTTCCCAGGATTTATCCAGCCTCCTGCTCGCTTTACAAATAGCCCTGTAAGTTCTTCTTCAATGGAATTGAGTCATTTCTTGTCAAATCTTCTATGTGAAGGAATGATACGTCATAAACACGCTGTCACGATAGGAAGAGACGGATGACGGGAGAGCACGTTATGGAATTACAGTATTTCCTGTGCCAGTTGCCAAGCCCTGATACAAATTAACCTCTTTTATTGTTCTTTTTCGAGCATTCCGCCTTTTAATTGCTGTTTTGGAATTGTGCCACTTCGTTCTGCCCTTTGAATGTTTCTCACTTAGCCAGTCCCGTTAGCTTGATAATGCCAAATGTTTCAGAGATATTCAGCATCCCCTGTTGGAGTGGGAGAGGGACCCAGTTCAGGGGAGGAATTACCACCCTTGTTGAGCTGCCAGGGTTTTTTTTTTCAGATTAAGTTAATAACCGTTTTTAACTCATTGCCAATTCTCCGCTGGGGGTTTTCAGATCGGTTTTCTCCCATTTATACTTTTTAAATAATGCAATTTCGTGTAGAATATGGATGACCGAATATTTCCTCCTGTCCAAATATATAGCATTCAATAACGTTGGGATTGTTATTGTCTTCCTTGCATCCCAGAGGCACGGTCTATCCGGTGCTGCCGCAAGGCATTAAAAAGGAACCATGACATGTTGCGATTATGACTTGAAATAGGACCTCGCCAGAGGAACATTGCCCAAATGTAATCAAATCTAAAATATAAGTTGTTTCTTATACCTGTCTGAGAGCTGTGCATGCCTATCTCCTGGCTCACCGACTGTCAGTGACAGCAAGACACTGGATGATTTTGTTGTGAGAATTGCCACGCTCTTGGGGTTTTTTAAAGCTCGGCCCCCAGCGTTCAGCTGCCTGCAAGCAAATGAAATAACAGAACCTTGTGACTATTTAGGCTGAGCTTTCAAAGGTATCCAGATATGAAAGCCAGCGATACTCCTTCGAGTATGACTCACTAATGCCAACAGTGGGCTTTAATCATCTTTGTCCAGTGGATGTTCTAAATTCAAGCACACCATAGCAATGCTCCTTTACATACTTGCATATATTTTATTCCAAAATTAGCTACACTTGGTTTCTTTGTGTGTTAGTCTGGTTTTAGCCAGCTGATAAAACAGCAAGTTGCGTTGTGCCGCAGCACATTTTTATCCACAGGGGTTGTGAACAGGGTTAAAGCCCTCGAATTCACTGAACAGAGCTCTGTGACTCGAGCCAGTGAAGTCAGTAGCCCAAAATGGATGTTAATCTCCCTCTGCTGAGGGTGGGAAGGTGATTTTTGGGCAATTGTGAACTACCAAAACTTCTGGAGCTCGATTTTCAGTGCAAAGTGAGAGCCCCAGACTCTGCTTCCTCCCAGATTTATCACCTCCTAGTCCCGCTCTGCCACCTGACATCCACCCAGCTGACAGCAGTTTATTGTGTACAATTAGAGCTCAGGAACGTTATTAATGATTTCAGCTGGGTTTTATTAGGGGAACTGTCGGGAAATGTCAGTATCAAGCAGAGCTCTCCTAGACGTGATAAAATATCAATTAATAAATCTGGGAGCCCAGTAACAGTTTGGGAATGGTTTCTTCAACCTGAGTTGCTAACCCTGACCAGTTGGGCCTGTATCCTCACCTTCCTGCTGTCCAGCAGCAGGATGTCAGTTATTTCCATTACAGCAATTTTGGGTTCACCGGTGTGCTCTTTGCAGACAGACCAACCTTTTCCAGATGGACCAGTGGGACACAAACAGCTCGAGTCCAAAAGCCCCTCTACGTTTATGTATGAGCTGAACCCAAGCCAATGAACGTAGCAAGAGGCCGAGTTTCTTGGCTCAAGCTTGGAGCTGCTTGGATGTGCCCACCCTCTGTTTGGATCAGAGCTGGTCCACGTCCCCCCAGCTCTGCCCACTGTGAAAACACGTTTTTGTCTGTCAGCAAAATCCTCTCCACAACAACGAGTCGTCTTTCCGAAGGCTGTGGCTTATGACCTCTACCCAAGCTTACGCTGCATCGAGAGTCAACTGAATTCACTCTTTAGGTTACTTAGGTGCTTCCAAATATATTTATCCAAAGCTATGCCACTGTCTGCTGATTTTGAGATTGAACATCCCGTGGCTCCCCTCAGCAGACTGGATGTCTGCTCCAGAGGGTGGGAAGCGTTTCTCCTTCGCTCTGCACGTTTTGCTGTGCTCTCGTCCTTGCCTTTAGCGCTGACAAATGTAGACGGTTCCGAGGTGCTTTGGGATCCTTAAAAATGCAAGACCTGGAATAAAGCATGTAGTGTTTAGGAATGATGCTGGGGCTGTGTTCACAGCACCACAATTCATTCGCAGTGTCCCGCTACGGTGGTGCTCATTAAAATAGAATCCTCTTTATGGTTTGGTAGCAAATTAAGAGGGGAAAAACATGGCTGTCCTATTCCATCCCATGTCCTTTAAAGAGATTTACCCTCATGACTTGCTTTCTAGGGATATTTCCCTTGTTTTCACTTGTACTCCCGGTCTGATTTTTAATGACTTACTTGGTTTCTCTTGGTAGCCAATTCCCAGTGACCTTTTCCCTCATTTTATTTTAATTTCTGCGTATAAAGGGCAACGAGAGCTGGAGACAGTCTTTGGGCACAGCAGCAAAACCCCTTAGAGAGGGAAAAACAGGCCAGAAATTTTCCACCTGAATTCTAAGCCTTCTACCCAGGGCTTTGGCCGCACGAGGAGCCAACATGCTCAGCCCTGCAGGATCAGAGGAGCTGGACCAAGGGCAAGTGGTTCAGGACCAGGGCCAGACCTGGGCAGCCAGGACGTCGCCGTCAGCATTCCAGGCTCCAGTGCTGGATGCAGCCTCTGCCACAGGTTATCCCATTTTCTGGCGTGACTGCTGTGCCCCCGGGGAGGGCTGAGCAAGTGCTTGCAGCTGGCCAGAATATGGGTACACAGCTCCTAACGCTGATTTTATAGCATTAATGTGCACCTGGTTTGGTGGCCAACTGGCACCGTGCTCAGCCTAGAATGTCTGTGTAAGCCCTGCATTTAAAGAGGCATGAGAATTAGCGTGTATCAAACATGTCATTAGACACGTGCCTGGTAGACATAATGTAGGATAATGAATATGATCACAAGAATAAATTAATAACTGAAAATATTTTTTTATACGTGGGCACACTTAAAACAGGGTAAGAACTAAGTGACACTTGTGTCACCAGTTTATAATTAAAATGCAGTGCTTGAATGAAAATGTAAGCTTCAATTAGCCAGCACGACCCTGCTTCCGGCTTTACTTCCCACTGAAAAGCAACGATAACAAGCTCACATTTATTATCAGAGTTTTTCCTGGAGCTGTGCACTGAAACATGCTCACATCTGAGCCCTTTCACTGAAGACATTTTTTCGCTTCAGCAGTTTGGCATGCCGTACAAAGGCTCTCTGATTTTTAGTGATGTTCACCTCCTCTTACATAAAAATGTTTTCTGTGCATATTATTTGGTTTTAGTTAAAGTCCAGGTGCACGGGTTACTGGAGAACCAAAGGGATGGCTCATCACAGAGCACAATGGGTAATTATTGCTGAGCTTCACTGTATTGCACAGACAAATCCTTTCTTGGGGCTCAGCATTGTGGCTGTGAGAGAGAGAAAATACCTACGATCCAGCCCAAAGTCCTCCAAGGGTAAGGACAGATCCCCTGGTAGATGCTTTGCCCATTTCACTTTTTAACTGTCTCAAGGGACAGAGCTCCACAATTTTGTTTAGAGACACTATTTTGCATTTTAATTTCACCAGTGGGAAGTTAATGCATATATAAATTATGAGGTCTCATGTGTTCCCATTTTCATCCCAAGAGGATGTTAGGCTTTTTGTAAAATGCTTAAATAATTCTCTGGGTTTGCCCCCCCTCATTTGAGCCAAGACTTATCTTGATTTTTGCACGATCCGAATTTCGGTGCTGCTCTTCCTGAGGATTGAGGTTGATTTCTGGAAGACAGGGCAGGTCCTTGGGCAGAAAGAAAACCCAGGTGCCTTGAAAGGGCAGTCCTGGAGATGTGAGTGAAGGGAGGGCACGTGCAGCAGGTACCTTACTGGGCGTTTTTGGACCCTTCACACTGATCCATGTGCAGAGAGGGGCACAGGAATCTGAGTCCCAGATAACAAGGACAGGGAATGGCCATCCCAGACCGGTGAGCTGGTGAAAGGCACAGAAACCCTGACAGCCCCAAAATGTCAAGATGGAGCAGTTGAGCCTCAGAAAGTGAATTTAAGGAACATGTCCCCTGTGACGGAGACGGGGCCGAATGTCCACACGAATATCTTCTGCAATGCCCCCTCCAAGATTTTAAGCCGTTTCTAGGGGCAGAATTCTTGTACTGTAGGAGTGGATGTCAAGCCAGGGTATCTCAGCTCAGAATAGATGTGTGCTCTTAGCTTTGGGTCAGGCAGTGATGTGCGGTGGCGTTAGAGCCTCCAGGAGCTCTTCAAGTTGTAAAAAACTACAAACCTCCTGGTTTTCCACTGGTGTTATTCACATGGGACAGAGTGACCTCTCCAGAAAGTCCTTCCAACAGCAGCCGCAATCGCTCTCAATAGCGTTTAATAACTACCCATGGAGAAAATTACACTCTATTTAAAAGGCCAGAAAAATCATCTTCTCTTTAACTCTGCTGACTTCGGTAGAATCACACCAAAAAATGGGTTCTGTCTGATATCCTTTCCCATACTAATGCTCGGTAGCTGGGCATAAAAAGCCTTTCCAAGGCAGATCAAACAAGTCCAAATGGTGAAATATTCGTTTAATTTTCTTTCACACACGTTATTTTAGGTGTAGCTTGGAACTCTGCCCTTACGAGAGGCATCCCTTTAAATATTTATACAGCATCAATATGTAGCCACCTTCATACGTTTTTAATGATATGTTCCTTTCTAAATTAACCATTAGGCAACCCTGTTCTGTAGCATTCTGGCTTTTGCACTGCATTTACACTGCCCTTGAAATTTTTATTTATTTTTTTTTTTATTTTATTTATTTCACCCTGGAACAATGAAGATGTCAAGGCAAGGCCCAGGGGCACCGTGGAAGTGGAATTCTTGGAGCACCACCGCTGTTGCCATGTGGACACGCACTCAATAGCACACTGTGCTGCTCTGCAAGCCAAGGGGATTCAATCCCAGCCCCGCTGCTGGGCCATGTCAGTTCATCACCAGTACAATGGTGGCTCTTGGTTCCTCTGCGATTGTAATTCCCAGGATCAGGGGGAAAAAATATTGAAGCAAACACAGGCAAAGGAGGGACAGGAAGAGACGTCTCCGTTCTGAGGTTCTCCCTGCGAACCATGGTTGTGTGTGGCAGGTTTCTGGGTTTTCTAGAGGTTTTTCCCCCTTTTTTCTTCTCACTTTGTGTCAGTAAGATGCTACAGGATGCCAAGGTCAAAGCCCAACACCGTCAGCTGAGTCAAAGATCTTTACTCTTTACTCTTTGCTCAGCCCTGATTCAGCCTGAAAACCCACAGATGAGTAAAAGTGTTGTTACAAGCCATGGGTTTTTATAACTCTGGGTTTATGAGTCCCATTTAATTATACCACATTATCATAGCAAAAGGGTTTCTGCAGAAGCTGCTCATGGCTTGTTTCCATTCTGGTTTCCCTCTCTCCTAAGGGGACCTTAGGATATGGATGCACCATGAGATTCGGCTGTGGAACCAAAACCTGAGCAAAGCCTCAGCAGGTAAGACAGACCTCACACACCCCAGATTTGATAGGGATATTCTACCCCTCACAAAAAAGAGGGACATCAGAGCTTGTCCTATACCCTGCAGTACTGAAAGCGAGAGAAAAACATTCCCACCAAATATTCTTCGCAAAGAAGGGTTTCACCCCTTAGAGCTGAAATCCAACCTCTCCTTCTCTGAAGGGGCTTTACCCTGTACTTGTTTTGTAAGTAAGGGCTTCAGTCAAGTCAGCAGAGATTTTGTCTGGGGATAGTGGGCTCAAGGAAATACTGAAATGCAATTTCCCTGAGCTGCAGTGTGCTGAAGACAGAGATTGAGTCACCAGCAATGCCCTTCCAGCGCCGGAGACGGTTCCCGCCGTACGGAATCAGCCCCAGTAAGGATGTCACTGTCTCTAACACTGGCAGATAAGGTACTCTGTAAAAAGCACAGGGGTGTTTTTCTGCCTTCCCTCCAATGAACCAAACCTGGTAGGATTTGTCTCCAGCAGGGACTTGGTTTTTGGGTTTTTAAATGTCCTGGTACAGGCACATTGTCTGTTCCCAACAAAAGCCGCCTGGGCTTGGCATTCCTGACGGGTGCCTCGGGAAAAGAAGCCAGGCAGCAGCTGAAAATCCAACAAACTGCTCTCTTCCACCATGGGAAAGGCAAGGTATGGCCAAGCTTAACTTGTGCTGTTATTCAAGGCTTTTCTTTGGGTTGCAAAGGCAGGTTTTTTTTCGGTGTTTGCTGCAAATATGTTTAAATTCTCTCTGTTTTGGAGGCAAGTAGTCAATGCATCTGAAGTGCATACTTGACATATGCTTCTTTTCACATGCTGTCCTCCATTCATTTCATGCAGCAGATGCTCAGTTTACCACTTTAAATGTATTCTTATTTACTAGAAATTATTTTAGTAAATAGCTGTTTGGAACTAAACATTCCCAGCCCTTCTTTTGGGTGCAGGGAGCTCCTTTTTGCAGCTGTCCTGGGTGGCTGCATGCAGATGTTGACAGGTTAATTTGCATTTGAAGAGCTGGATGCAGTGAGCTAAGCAAGGGTTTTTCTTCCCTGCCTCTGAAGGCAGTCACTTCAACACTCCTTACCAAAAATTAGCCCCTTTGCTACTCTTCTTAATTAACTAGAGCAACATCCAAGCTGAGTTTGGCCCATTGTTAGCTGGCCATTTATTACAGGGTTGAATTAAACCCTTTGGCCATGTAAAAGGCCCTTATTCTGAAAACTGATTGTACGACAGTGAAATGCAAGGACAGAGCTAATTCACAGCAAGGTGGTAGGTACAGGCTGGTTTATCTGATTTCCACTGTCCTGTTGCCAGAAACTGCAAGTCCAACCTTCCAGCTGAGGTTTCTGTTTTACCTGACTGCTGCGTGCTCCTGGGGTCAGAAATGGTTTAGTAAAAAAAGGTAATCCTGATATTAAGAAGAATTAAATGCAGCTTGCACTGCTCAATCCCCCTTCCCAGAGAGGACTCTTTTTTTGGTTGTTGTTGTGGGGGGGTTTTTTCCCCCCTTTAAAATAAGATTGTATAAAGACTTTCAGCACAAAGACCCAAATTTAGACTTCAGTCCCTCCCATTGAGAAGAAAAAGGCAGAAGTCCTGATCCACAACCATGCTGTCAGCCTCTAGAGGCTGTGGCTCCTGCTCTTTCATGTGCCTGATCCATCCACATCAGCTCAAAGCTCGGTTTAGCAGAGACCTTTCATGCTGTAGCAGGGAGAAGAGCTGACATTCAAAGAGCTGTAGCCTTGTCACCACCAGGGCCTGCACATTTTGCTTCCTCTTCCCTTTCTTTTCTCCCCTTTAGATGTCAGAAAACTGTCAAGGAGAGTGGGTATTAGAGCACTGAGCTGAACCTGCAGAAACACAGGAAAGCATTATTAATTTCTTTTCCTTTTTCCACCTTCTGTTCACCACACCTCTGTGCTCCCCTGCCACGTCCCTGCCATGGCAAGTGCTGGCCTCGCTTCTCTCCCCAGTAATCTGGATTTCAGCTCAGTTTGCTGTGCATCCCTCTGGTCAAGGCTGCCGGGGGGACAAAGCTACCCATCTGAATTTATCAATTTTGGTGTCTGTTTGTAGGTGTTGTAACAAACACTCGGTGATATGTTGGACACGGTCTGGGTCTCGGAGAATTCCTGGCAAAATTCTTGCTGGTCATAGTCAAGTACAAACTAATTCATCCCCCCAGTTGTGCATGAGTGTGGTACTGGCACAGTGTGCTTTCTGGAAGGAAAGTGTTTGCTCCATCATTTGCATCCTGCATTTAACTTTTCTTGTAGATATCTTTGTGTTTTCTACATAAGAACTTAAGTGGAGGGGGTTGGAGTGGAGGATGTTGCTGTTAGACAGGCATGATTCAAGTACCCATGGAGACATGAGATCATTCCACATTGTCACCAACACAAGAAGATTACCTTATACAAGAATAACTAAGAATAGGATTTTTGACCTTCAAGGTTTCCTTATCTGTAAACATTAGAGCTGTGTAGAAATGCAGCTCTGCTTGTCAACAACAAGAAATAAAAGAAAAAAAAACCCCTAATTTAAAACCCCACAGTGGCAGTGGAATAAATTCATTCATTTATCATCTCAGAGGTTCCCACTGCTCCTGCCTCTTTTTCTGCAAGATTTAAATTATTGCATATTTTTTTAAATGTTATGTTTACTCTCCTAAGAATAGAACACAATTTACAGAAGCTCATATGGATGAAAAAGCATTTTCCTTTTGCACTGTTGCTCACAGTCAACACACACAGACCTGCACCTTCCAGTTTCCCCAAACCTTGGTTCATGTCATCAAACAAATGGATTAAGTATTTTGAAATTTATTTTTAAGTCCTTAAAAGTTGAATGTTTGGTACTTGAACTTTCACTGTAAGAAGTGGATCTCCTTGTTTGGGGCAAGACCTTACCAGGTCCAGTTAAAGGGGCAGATTCTTGACAGATTCTTCTTATATCTGCCAGAACTAGAACTGGAGATATTTGCATGAGAAAAGATCCTTAAAGTGAAGAAATGCAGGATGAGGTTCTAAGCTTAGCAGAACAGCTGGAAAGAACCTGCTAAAATGAAATTCGGTATCTGCTGCCGTAGATCCCTCAGGTTTCAAACTTCCAAGGCAGAGGGCCATTTTTAAGCAGAGTTTTAACCTGCAGGTCCATGAATTATTTCTAGTGCCTTGCTCAGAAATAGCAATTGGAGCCTGTGCAGGCCTGCAGAGGGGTTTAGGTGTTGCCATACCTAAAAAATCCAGAATCATCCCACAAACCCCAACGCCCTGGACAATAAATGACACTGAAGAGCAGAGCTCAGGAGCTGGACCCTAACGGTGAGCGTGCTGGCATCAGACCTCAGCTTTGCAACCCACAGGGCTGATGTTTGGGGCTGTGCTCCTCCTGAGGGATGCACACCTCGTTTATGAGTCCTCTGGGTGGGGGCACAGCGGCACAGACATCCATCGGCGCATCCCGAGCTGCCCTGGCGGCACCACTGGAGTTAAATGACGCGGCAGATCCTCGCTCTCCCGTAGGTATTTGCTGGCCATAACCCGGTGAATCCAGGCTGTAGAGCAGAAGTAATCCACAGTCACTGGGCAAACTTTCCCAAGAGCCTATTCAGGAGAGAGAGCCGGGCAGCATGGGCAGCGCTGCGAGCAGGGGAGCTGCTGGAGCCGGCTGATATTTCGCCGCCGCCGAGTATTTTTAGAGCCATCCTATGGTGCAGGATTTTTAACTTCCATTTCACAGCCCTTGAAGCCTGGCAAACTTTCATTAACATTTGATGCCTTGAAGTCATGCGAGGTCTTGGGGGGAAAAGGGAGGGGAAGGAGGAAAAAGAAATACACCTTTTCGGAGCGTGTAGTTTGCGAAGTTGCTGGGAACTTAGAAGAAACCTCCAGTCCCTCCTTTCTGTACCGGGGGGTTTTAAAGTACCCAAACCATTCAGAAGATATGGCAGGAATCCCATTCCCTGGCTGGGTGGTAGAGTCTTACTTAATTAACTTAACATGTGAAATACCTGGAGTCTCTTTGACCCTTGGCGAGATTGAAGCACTTTTTAAACAGAAAGCTCGCCACCTCACAAGGATTATGCCTCTCTTCTTGGCCCATTATTAGACAACTTCGCTAATACAGTGCTCTTTGCCCCATAAATCCCCAAATTATTTGTCCATCCTAGAGAAGAGAACATGGGCCATGGAGAAGTTAAAGGATTTGCTCCCAGTTCCCACTGCACTCGCTGCCATTTCTGCTCAGCACATACTAAGGCTTTTCTGCCCAAATTTTGAACTGGTGAAAACAGTGCTTCCCTGGCTACAAGGCAGACTCTCAACTGGAAAATAAATTAACAGAAACTCTATTTTTCCCCCCTCTAAATATACACACACACACAGAGCGTCTCTTCGCACACAGCCGAGATTTTTCATAGGCTGAGGGAGTAGGAAGAAGAGACGTATTTTTGTCTCCTTGGCAAAAATACACTGGCAGCACACCACTGAGTTGTAAAGATTGAGTAAGTACCAGAGCATGGCCCCGTTAAGCAGGTTTTGGAAAGCTGCCCTTTGGCTGCCTGTGCCCGTCTGCCAGGGATGCTGCCCTGGGGGGGCTCAGCGTGGGGGGACCCCAAACAGCCCCTGCGGGCTCCTGAGGTGGAAGAGGAGGTTGCAATACCTGGAAATGAGGAGCTGTGAGCTCTGCATCGTGCCAGGTGAGGTGTCTGAAGGGGAGAGGAGCTGTAAAGCTCCCCCTGTGCGTGGCAGCGTTCCCGGGCGGCCGGAGACGCTGCCTGGGAACCTCTCGGGAGGTCTGGCCAAGGTGCTGACAAACTGGTCCCCTCCTGCTTTCAAAACTCAGGAGGAAAGATGGTCCCCGAGATGCTGTTGTACCAGGGCAGGGAGAAAGACAGAGGGCTGAGGGGCAAGGGGATGTGAGGGAGGCAGTGGCACAACAGGGTACGGGGTACCTGCCTGATGTCCAGCCTTCCCAGCAAAAGGAAAATGCCTTGCTTTTCTCCTCCCAGACACTTCCATGTCATCCTAGGACAGCAAAAAGCAATAAGCATTTCTGGTTACAATGGCAGATGTGCCTGGTTCTGGTGAGGGCTGGGACTCTCGGATGCATTATTTAGATCAAATTCTGAGATCCCAGATTGGATTGCTCAGAGCTCCCGCCACCATTATCCTTCCCCAGTGCAGGTAGAGACATTCCATAGTAAAATGCAATTCTGAAATGCTGAAAGTAAACTCAGAAATCTCGACAATAAAATATTTATGCACCTGTGCTTTAGTGCGTTGTAATTTTGCATGATATGTTTTGCTTTTCAAGACTGACAAGATTAAGGCACTTCTGATTCATTAAAAACATTTTCCCAAATGCTGTTTCTACAAATATTGTTGGGCCACTCTGTTTAGTTGTATTTATTAGCTGGTGTAACAAGGAAGTTACGTCTTCCATAAACCTGAGAGGAACCCTCTTAAATGTGTTGCTCTGAATCTCAGCAGAGAAGAAAACAGTTCTCATGAATAATTAAAGCTTAAAGAGGTCATGCTGGTTTTGTAGCCTCATTTTTATTTGTCACTGCTTAGTTTGCATTAGGAAATGGGAAGTTTCAGGTGCAGGAGCCAAATGGAATCTCTTCTGCATGTGTTCATTTAAACAGATCTATCTGGGACCTGTCTCCATTTTTATGCATGAGGCCATTTGTTAGCTGTAATAATTTAAATCAGTCTTGGGAATTAGTAGTTTAAGGCTTTTAATTTTCACCAGGCAGTGGCTGTGCATCCCCTCACCTTCTGTCAACAGTGTGAGCACCGACTCCTAGGCCAGGCAGGGCTGGATGCAGGCAGGGCTGGGATGGAGGCAGGGCTGGGATGCAGGCAGGGCTGGGATGGAGGCAGGGCTGGGATGGAGGCAGGGCTGGGATGCAGGCAGGGCTGGGATGCAGGCAGGGCTGGGATGGAGGCAGGGCTGGATGCAGGCAGAGCTGGGATGGAGGCAGGGCTGGGATGCAGGCAGGGCTGGATGCAGGCAGAGCTGGGATGGAGGCAGGGAGATCGG